>CAJNDV010020968.1:17992-48466 GCA_905221635.1 Symbiodinium sp. CCMP2456
ACCAACAAGCACAATAAGTAGAGGTCAGTACGTTTGAAGTGCAGAAACCCCCATAAATACCGATGGTTTCTGAACCTCGGAGAATCTGTGGACGAACAGATGGCTGGAAGGCTGGGGTGGATCATGGGGGGGGGGGGGGTGCGACCAACTAATTATAACCTATACATATATATATATATGTATGTATGTATGTATGTATGTATGTATGTATGTATGTATGTATGTAATATGTACGTATGCATGTCTGTATGTGTGACATGACATATAAGGTTTAAGAGGTAAGTGTCTCACCAAGGCTTGGGGCCTAGGGTCCTGCCTCGAGTCTGCACGGCTACCGGGTCACTGCTCAGGGTAGCGCAACATGATTTGGCCCCGGTTCCAATAGGAATTGTCGAGAAAACTCGACATGGTCACTGCAGGACTGCAGGATGATTCCACCTTTCCAAGTAAACTTTTTCTCAGGAAAAAACCCGTATTTCCCAATGCCATGAAAGCACTGTTGCGTACGTGGCCAGGCCGAAGCAAACTGCACAAACAAATTGATCATGAGCTGCCTTGGAGTTTCCAAGTCAAGCCCTGCTAAGCTTAGGATCTTGGGAAAACCAATTGAACTCAGGTCAGAAGCAGCTCCCAGTCCCTCGAAAGTGATTACTCGTCCCATTCGTCCCAACGGCGAGGGCACAAAAGCCGGAGCGCCTTGGGCGAGATGGTAAGTCTTTTCTGACTTCTGGCCCTCTCCTTTCGAGCCAAAGGGCGCGTCAGCTCGCGGACATCAGTCACTGCCCCAAGAAGCTGTCAAGTCAAGACTTGGGCTTTTCGCCTCGAGCTGGCTTCGCGCTGGCGGAGCTCTATTTCTGCCACTTCAGCCAGGGCGATGGCGGCGATCTGGACCAAGCAGCGTCAGCTGCCGACACTCTGCTGGACCAATGTCGGCGAAAGCATGCAGACCGGTGCAGAGCGGTGCAGACCGAAAGAATGCCGTGGGCCGATCATCACTTATCTCCCCGTCTGTGGGAGCTTCTAATTGCGCATCCATGGCCACATGCGAGTGGTTCGTGAAGTTCGGCCGAGGCAACTTCTGTGAAAATACCTGGGGCTCCTGCAGGCAATGCTGCCTTTGCTCAGCACAAGGCCCCATCAGTCTGATTTGTACACAGGAGCAGGGTGCTCCAGACACATTGGCGGTTCTGTCCCTGATCAATCCAGCAAGCAGTCCTGGGCGAATGTTTCAAGCTACTGCTGGATTTAGCGATCGCAACGTGTCGGGCATGTTCTAGTTTTGGATGCCTACACTAAGTGTGTCCAAGACACTCGCAGGCCGACTGCTCTAACCCCTGACAGCCTCCGCAGGCTGTCTTGTCATCGCAGGTGTGCGGCTTCGGTCTCACGTCTTTGCCTCCGCTCTTTGCTACTCCGGCGCACCAGTAGAGGACATGCAAGCTGAGGAATGGACGCACAAGCTGAGCTTCTCGTGGTTGTGCACTGCCAGCAGGATCAATTGTGATAGAAACACCTCAGCTGAACAGATTACATCAAGCGCTCATAGGAAGTGTCAGATGATTGCAGGGGCGGGGCCATAAGCCGATGCTGCAATGGCCACTAGAGCTTGCAGTACACGCATCCAAGTCATTGCAAGGATCACGGGGAGTCATGTAGCCTGATGCTAGAGCCTGCAAGAGTGTCAGCAATGGACGTGTGCTCCCCACCGAGGAGATACAGAAGTTTTGGTTCAGATCAGCTCCGGAACTTCTTTTCGATACTGCAACATATCTCTCACGGCTCGCTCACATCCTGTGCGCTCTCGGCGTCAAGCAGCCATATCCTCGAAGGAATCAGAAGAGCCGCAATGAAATGGCACCAGAGACACTTGGGGGCTCACGTTTTGTCCGTCCGAATCAGACTAGCCGGGCAGGCCGAGCTGCCAAAGCTTGAAGGGTTTGCAAACGCTGCTTCTTTGAGCATCTCCTCTTTGGCTCCGCACGTCGAGCCTGGCGCTGTCAAGGGCTTTGTTGACCGAAGCAGCGGCCGCAGCACCCGTCGCCACGATCACCTCATCTGTCGTCTGTCGTATCTCAGCGCTCGCGAAAACGGGAGCCTGGACTGAGCAGCTGACAGCCGTCCGTGCTGCATTCATGAAGTCAGGAGCTGCGATGGCAGCCTGCCAGTAGGCTGCAAGTGCTCAAGAAGCCGAAGCACGGACTTGCCTCACCTCTGCATCGTCGTCTTCAACTGGTAAAATCACCTGTGCTTCCAAGTGTCCATGCAACCAAGGAGAGCAGGTAGGCTCAAGACAAGGGCCTTGCCAGAGCCTGCTTCTTCTACCTCAGGCCTGAGTTCAGTCTTGCAGTGTGGCTGCAGCCCATCGACCGCTGGCGTAGCAGCAAGAAGTCGACGCTTTTCACGCATTGCACCAGCATGTCAGTACGGGTCTATCCAACTGGGCCTGTCCTGCCTGGCGTTTTCAAAAGATGCCAGGCGAGACTTTGCAGCCAAAGCTCGATCCCGGAACGGTGACAGCAGTCCGGAAGTGTGAAGATCAACATCATCAATTCCAAAGCATGACTTACCACAGCTACACGGTCACGGTTCGTTGGTGCAGGAAGTATCAGCTTGGCCTCAGGCCAGATTGAAAATTAACCTGCTCGGACTGTTCCGCCGATTTCGGCAGGACTCTGTATCAACAGGCTTGCCAGTCTGTGTTGGCTTCCAAGGAAGTCATCATGACGCGGAATGCAAGCCTGCTCTAGACTCTATAGAAGTGCTGAGGCAACACCGGAGACTGCCTCACTGCTCTCGCGGAGTGGCTTTGGTTCACTGCTCTGTGAAGCTGAAAAGAATGCATCGGAGAAGCAGAGTGAGATGGCTCCTGAGGCAGCTGGGACTCTTTCACAGCACTGTACCGACAACCCGGAATTTGGTCAATAGGACTCCTGCCTGTGCTCCAAGAGGTGCGCACGGTCGCACCCATGCTGCATCTCGATAACTGGCCACTTTACTTCACACCTTGGTTCCCGTCCCTTACAGGGCAGGCTGATTGTACTATCTGCTGGCAAGCAACCACATCATCTCCGCCAGCACATCTCTCGATATCCTCAGGCGAAAGGATCAGCTTGCTATTGCTTGGATGCACTTGGATGCTTCACGCTGTGAAAGCAAACCCAGCTTACCAAGGTGTCTTGGATGAGCCCAACATCATCTCTCTGCGAGTCGGGCGCACATGTTTGCGAACCCTCGACCAGTTCCGCGGCCATGTCCACCCAAAGTGTTGTGGGCCCATGTGCTGTTGGAATGCCAAGCAGAAAGCTTGTTCCACGAAGGATTGCGATCAATCGTTCGATTCTGCCAAGGCTGTCGTCAGGCTCACTGCAGAACACGGAATCGTCTGCACAAAGGCAGCGGTAACGCTCGTAGGTCTCGCGGCTTAGCACCGAGGCATGACCAAATCTGATACGTGCATTGAGGGCTAGGAGTTCCTCGTTAGTCGCAGTTCCCTCCTTCTCTCTCTGTGTTCGCATTCCCAGCTCACGATAAGAAGTGGCAATAGCTGTATCGCAGCCTTTTGCAAGAGCCAGCAAAAGGCGCCCGAAACGAACGCGAGCTTGAAGTTTCAACTCACAGACCTGGCCAAAGTCAATAAGGCCCACTCCACCACCAGGACCCACCAAAATGTTCCCTGGATGCGGATCGGTGCTGAAGAGTCCATCTACCAACACCTGGTGACCATGCACGAGCCACAGCTTTTGGCTCATGTCCTGTGGGTCGAAGTGACATACATTTCTGCTGTATGACAGCTTGTTGGCACCCAGTAACCCAGCGGAGGAGTTGTACAGCGCAACACCAAAATTTCTTGCAGAGCGGGAGGTGGACATGCAGAGCTGAAGTAGCTTAAGCTTCGTGGAATCTGAGATGCTCGGCAGCATTGAAGGCATCCTGTTTACCAGGGAGACGCGCCATCTTCGCTTTTCCTCAATGCAGGTCAACACAGACAAAAGTTCAGCAGACCGTCTGAGGATTCTCAGTTTTGAAATATTGGTCCCTGCTTTCACTTCCCACACTTAGATTAGCTGGCAGGGACAAAAGACCCCACAAAGGCACTGCCCGCTGCGCTTAAAGGTTGTGTGGCTACCCCAAACACTGCAAATGCGGCCCTCAACTGCAAAGAAGTCCAAGGGCCTTCGGATCGAGGCGGCCGGAGTCTTGCTTGGACAAGGCTTCGGAGGCATCCTCGCAGTCGTGGCCCGAAGCTCTGACACTCGAAACACCTACGACTTCTCCGAAAGCCCTATACTATATACTATATACTATACTATACTGTAATATACTTTAATGTACTGTACTATACTATACTATACTATACTATACTATACTATACTATAGTACTGTACTGTAAGCCTAGCCAGGCTTTTTCTGACATCGGCATGTTTGTGGTACCTCTGCCATGGTCTTTGCGAGGACAACCCGTCATCTGTGACTACCTAGCCGGCTTCCCTGCTTCACACTGAGGTCTCACAAATGACAGGTACCTTCGGTTTCAAGGATTTAAGGTAGATGTTACCGTTTGGCTTTGGGTTTAGGGATTTGGGGTTTAGGATTGAGGGTCCGGTTTCGGGGGTTCGGCTTTATGTCGGCAGCACTTGTGACCTGCTGATCGCTGTCGTTTCCGAACGGGGAGGGGACAAGACAGTGACGGTGCGGGTTGGCCAAGATTTGGGATCCTTGGCATCGGATCTTAAATGGCGACACTACCCATCACTACCATTCCTGTCTCTCCCTGGTTTTCGTAAGGCGAGAGGATCTTCATACCTGATATACCACTGTCTATCACTACCGTTCTTGTCCGTTCCCCAGGTGCAATCTTTATCCGTCCTTTCTTGGTCGAAAGGCGAAACAAGGGTGGAACTACCAGAACTTGTATTGACATCTTTGTCCCTCTTTCTGCCATCCTCGTCCCACCTCGCCTGTTCGAAAATAGTTTTGGTTGTTGGATGGAGCGCCGCCAAGCGCCATGGTTTTAGATCGGGAGACCTATGTAGAATATGAAAACGTTTTAGGGTGTAGGGTCTAGGGCTCAAAGATAGCATCGTAAAGGTCATCAAAGGTCCAGCAAAAGCGTGTCCTTCTTGTCGCGTGATGTGCTTTGACTGCACTCTGCAATCAGGTCTTCAACGCTCTTGCCTCGCATTTTGGCAATGGCCTGACGGGGGAGCTACGTGATGGACATTCAATCTCACAAGGGATTCCCTCTGCCTGCCTGTGCCATATCCATGATACCGTCCAGCAGCGAGCTGCCTGTCAAGTACCTCAGGATGCCAGTGGTCGAATTGTACTATTCATGCTCGAGTAAACTTGAGAAAGCCTATGCACCATGGCATCGCATGCATCTGAGAGACGTCATTACAAGGACCGTAGGTCTGCAGAATTCCAACACTGGCTCTGGAACGCACACCTTTGCGCAATGACGTGCACAGAGTTTCTCGAACTGAACCCTTCACAAATTGAGAAACAGCTGAGGTCTGCACCTCAGGGAACTGCTTGCACAAGCCAGCCCTGACGCGCAGTAGGTTTTGGGCCTCCTTGTTGAAATCCAGCTCGTCGATGTAGTGCTTTTTCCTGGATCGGAACCCCCCTGCGCGTGGTTCCTTCAGCTCTCCACTGCAGCTGAAAGGCGTCTCACGGACCTGCTCCATCTTCGTCTTGTCGAGGATCCTCACAATGCCTGCGGAAGGCACGGCACGCTGCGAAGCTCAGAGACCCATCCTCAGATTACTGAGGATTGCTTGGCGAAGCACGCTCACAGTTGGTGAAGTCTGACTCGATCGTCTGGGACACCTCGGGATATTGCACCTGACCATCCAAACTGACATGAAAACGGAGAGGCATGGGAAAGATGATGTCTATGGGCTCTGCCTTCACGACAACCTCTCTGCCGGTGTCTGCCAATCTGGCACGGTGCACTTGCCCAATACTTGCGGACCCAATTGGAACCTTGGTTGCCAAGATATTGCAAGAACTCTCTGTGAAGAACAGACATGAGTTCATGTCCACCACATCCCTTGTTGAAAGGCCTCGTCGAAGCGACTGAAGACAGACTTCATTGGCTGACCCAGGGCTTCCGATACCAGCCGCTTCACTTCGGCGCCGGGCCGTGGAGGGACGCGGCTCTGGAGACTTTTGAACTGG
Organism: Symbiodinium sp. CCMP2456; assembly: GCA_905221635.1. Lineage (NCBI taxonomy): Eukaryota > Dinophyceae > Suessiales > Symbiodiniaceae > Symbiodinium > Symbiodinium sp. CCMP2456. Next base: position 24,173 of record CAJNDV010020968.1, read on the forward strand.
TTAGTAAAGGCCTCGGGCAAAACCCCTGCAGGAAGCAGGGAAAGCATCTGCCCGATCTTCACAAAAACGCCGCCCTGCTCCACGAGCAATCGAAGTACTCGAGGTGCATACTTCTCGTGCAAAGGTCTGTATGCATCGCTGGCTTGCTCCAGCCCAGCAAAGCGCAGCCACCAGTACATCAACTTGTACTCGAAGATGAACGGCAAGAACACAACCCATGTGCTAATCAGCCTCCGGCTTCCTTTGCACCACTCACTTCTGTACACCAGCCACAGTGCTGCAGCAGGAAAATATATGAGTGCCGCCACAAGGCGCACTGAAAAATCGCCACCAAAACTTGCTGTGAGCGCCACCAAGACCAAGCTGACCCACAGGCTCGTCCTAAGAATGTGCGCAATGCGCTGGCCAGCTGCACCATTCTGCTCTGGCAGCTCCAACCGACTCCAAATAAAAAGGGTGATCCAGCAGATCGCAGGAGCCAAGACGACCAAAGTGTATTCGGCATTAGAGATTGCCTTCAAAGGCAGAAGAAATACCCTGGCCGCCCAGCTTTGCGGGTGCGGGAAGTCGGAGCGCAAGCAAAGCAAAAGAAGCAGCATCGAAATGACAAGCAAGGCCCTTGCACTCTGCAACTTTGAGACTCCAGAGGCTGCATTTGGACTACGAGGCACCGGAGCTCCCTCGCCGCGCCGCCTGCGCCAGTACTGTGTAGGAGCCGTGGGAGCAGGACCCCCGGTTCCAGGAATCGCCCCATCCAGATCTGGCGAACCTATCGAATCTGCAACCTCCAATTCTGACTTGGCACCTGTCTCTGGAGCTTGGCGCACATCTGATGCCAAGACTGAAATGTATCGGGCACTTCCCTTGCGAGTCTGTGCGCGCCGCGTTTGGCAGCACAAGCCTCTCAATGAGAAAACTGCACGCACATCCACGGTTGTAGCACCATCTTCCACTGGATCAGGTCGCCCCCAATCTTCACAGCCTCTCCGCATCGTGCATCGACTGGGCAGCAAAGCCAAGCTACATGCAATGCATTTGTCGCACAAATAAAAATCGATAGCCACTATTCTTGAGCCAAGCTGGTGCAGGCAGTCTTCAGCGGTACACGTGAACTGCAGGGATGAGAGGGACAAGGGCAAGCAACTGACGTCCGAGGTACGATGCCAATGTACAAGTGCACGGCTGGCACCACCATGCCGCGGTCAGAGCAGAACCACGATGAACCAGGAAAGTTGCAGACCGCACTCCGTCAACGTTACAGTAGCAAGGATAGTCAACAGATGCAACGGACCCCTTTAGGGCCCTAAGTTTTAGAGAAGGCTTCGACTACAGAGCCTGAGTTCGCAACGAGTTTGGCTTCAAACGCCCAACGGTACCATCTTTGGCCATGTCGAGAAGGAGCAGGTCGAGCGCAGGGAGGCCCTGACGAGCGCAGAGAGGACCAAGCTCGGCGGAAGCGGATAAGATCGACACCTGATCGCTGTCTACCAGGATGGTCTCATCCCTGAGATGTCATATCAACGAAGTACGAAGCACGGATGTCGGCTAGTTCTGAGCTTTCGGCTGCATGCAAATTTCCGCCTTTGCCCGAAGCACAACATCGTGAATCGTGCAGCGAAAGATTCATGACATTGCAGTCCGGTAGCCGTGTATTGAGCTGCAGCCCCCTCTGCAGGAATACCCTGCGGAACCGGATGAACCTGCAGAACCAAGCTGATGTGGGTCGAACCGTAGGGAACCGAAGCGGCAAAGAGCGGGATACGGTGGCGTGTTTGGGTGTGGTCCTTCGGGGGCTGTGTGAGGTGTGCGACTTGGTGTTGTGTGCTTGCAGGTCATATAGAACTCCGATTTTAATTTGCAGCTGTGGCTTGGCTCCATGATCAAATACCGAGGTAGTTCGGGGGTGAAGCTGCACCGGTTTTCCATCTCCCCCGATCGGAAACGTTGGGCAAAGGTGAATTTTGTCAGCGACGTGCCTGAAGCCGGGCTTCAGTATACTTGGCTGATGTCGCCGAGGTTCGACCGTTAGCCGCCATGCTGTAAGTACTTTCCGCTACGTTCCATAAGACAAAACGCACGGTGTCAGCCTGCTGTTTCAACCTCATGGTTCATGCGTACAATGTCCCTCTACGTTAGCCTCATAGTCTTGCAGGCCCAACTGTGCAGTCTTGTTTGGGTCTTGTGTTCAAGGCGTATTGACTCCAGTCTGCGATGTTGCTCCCGCCTGAGATTCCGGAATTCCACAGCTGTCTATCCAGAGCTTCTTCGCCAGCAGGAAGGACTCCTACGACGACTGGTGCAGGCTGCTTTTGACAAAAACCTTTCGACCTGATGTTCTCAGCACTTTTTTCGTGCTCTATGCCTGGCCTGGCCGTCCAATCTCTCGCCGGCAAAGAAGACGTGCCACTTGTCGAAGTCAGCTGTCAGCTGCACAGAGAATTTGGGGCCCACTGCTTCGCTAGTATCCACACCTTCCCCGGAGAGTGTTGCGATTGACTCTCCGATGAGCTGGGCACCTGAAAGCTCCTGGCAACGCAACTTTGGACATGTAGGAGCTTTAGGAGCTTTAGGAGCTTTCAGCATCTGCAAGTCTGCGGGAATATAAATAGCCGTGATTTCATCGAACTGCCGCTGCCTTCCCATCCGCTGGTCCGAAGCTACCAGGCACGCAAATTGAGAAGGCACCTTTCTCCGCGATTGCAGCACCTCTCAAAAGGTTGAACCCAGAGCCACCATGCCGGGCAACCCAAGCCGCAAGCTCACGGGCTCTGTTTTCCGCTGTTTCATGCAGTCAGGCACGCTGCCGGGAGATTCTCAGCCGCCATGGCTTGGCAAACGGTGGCATCATTCACCTCCTCGGCCTCCTCGAGCCTTGAGCTGCCACGGCATCTGCACACGGTGCACATCAGTGCACGTCAGTGCACGCAGCACTGCTGCACCGGTATTGCGTGTCTCGCTGCCCGGGTGTGCATGTCTTGCTCTGCAACGCATTCTTGACACCTCTACCGCTGAGGGGGCGCGGGCTTCGGCTTCTCCCGGAGTTTGTCCACTGCGTCGTCGAACCTCAACTCCAAGTCTTTGCCACGCTGCGGCTGGTCGCCGCGCAGCCACTCCTGGCAGGGAACACACCGGGCTGTGCTTACCTGAGTCATTCTCCCATGGTTTTCCCTCTGTTTAGTATTGTTTAGTTGTTATCGCGGTCACGCTCGAGATGCTGTAAGTGTGAGCTTTCTTCGAGTCACCACTCATGGTCTCGTGGCGATCACTCGATAGCGCATTCTAGATGCTTGCTTCGAGTGTGTGGAGTGTTGACAATGAAGTGGTGACAGAGAGATGTGCTCATGGTTGAAGGAAGGATGAAAGCAGGAGACTGTGATGAGTGGCTTCTGAGTCCTTGGCAGGCCGTCACATCATTCCGTGCAAATCAGAGGCCGGCTGCGCAGCTTGGCCCCAGCAGATCCCCATTCGGCTTGCAAGCACCTCCTCGCTACTGACTGAAGAGCCGGCAATGCTGCGGCAGATGTCAGAAATGCAGCGGTCGCAACATTTCATTGAGCACACGAGCTTGGGGCACTTGAACAACTGGCAACTTCTGCCTCAGCACGAGCATCTCAAAACCATGCCCTTCTCGTTAATCTAGGAGGTAAAGCAAAGCTCCGGACCGCGACGGCGAGTTTCACTTCTCCCTCGTTGGTGAGTACACGGATGTCACGCCCATCCGGAAGCAGAAATAAGGAACCTGGCTCGAGCAAACCTAGGACCTAGGCTCGGATATGCAAAAGGAGCTGCCTGCAGAAGCAGCCCTTGCGGTCCTTCCAAGTCTGTGCTTCCGTCCTTAACACGATGGGATTTGGGGGGAAGAATCCGAGGAAGAGACGCACTGGAAGCCTCTGAGAAGGACAGCGCTCGCGACCAGGCCGACGCTTTCGATTCCCCCACACAGCGGCCCTCGCCTGAACGCTCGCCCCGCTAACTTTGACCCTTCTCAGGCTGCGCAAAGCTTTCAGCATCTTTCAGCATCTTGTTCGGCTCCTTTCGGCTCTCGCAGCGGCACCTCGGGGAAACCAGCGTGGCCTTCGCCGCCGTGGCAGATCGACAGAGGCCGACCTGGCCCTGGCCCTGGCCCTGGCCTGCAGGCGAAGGAATCGGAGCCCCTTGGACTTTCGGCTCTTTGAAGTCTGGGACTCTGCCAGCCTTGCCGGCCTTGCCAGACCGAGACGGAGAGCATGGCGCACAAGAATCGAACAAGTTCGCTCTTCTGAGCGATGACGTCACGGAAATCGATAGCACTGCGTGTCGTCGACTCGGTCTTGCTGTTTGCAGTCATGTCGCATATGGACATGCCCGATCCGGGCAAAAACCAAGCTGAAGAAACAGATCGAAACAGAATCTCAAACGTCTCCATGCAGGACCTCGCTGCAGCCTCATGCTGGGAGCACAACATTTTGTCGCTCGTTTTCTGTACAGTAGGTCACTCTAGAAAGTGGCGAAGTCGCGACAAGCACAAGCGTCCTTCAGATTCAGATGAAGTTCTCGAGTTGCTAGGCTGACGCTGGGCGGTCCAAGAGTGAACACTAGGTGTAGTGGCAATACGATTCACTTGCGGCGAGAACGTGAAATGCCAAGCCAGTCACTGACCTCATCGAGCAGGAAGAATTTCCTGGTCACCTTGACTATCCAACTGTCTGTCTTGCAAATGGACTTGAACTTGAGTGTCAAAGCAAAGGGCGCAGGTCCAAATATAGGAGGAGCATATAGGAGCATGAAGTTGGCCGAGGCCGCAGCTGGAAACAGGTGGAACAGTCCGATAGTCGTTGCCACTTGGCCTTGACTGCTCATCTACTCTGCAACTTTCCGGTACACTCAAAAACCAACGTCCCGCCTGTGCTCGATTTTAAAGCACTGCGGAGCGAGGAAACCTTGGCCGTCTGTGGCGTGTTTACAAACCTTGAGAACCACTGATTGCATGCTCCACTCTGCGATAGCAAACACTGCATTGTCACCGTCATAGCAACACTGCAGAAAAGAACCCGGCATCGACCCAGACGGGTTGCAAGGGCCAGGGTTTCTTCTGCTGGCTCTGCTTTTCCTGTGCAGAAAGCATCTGCAATGTCGGCATTACCAGTCTCTAACATGCTGGCACTAAAGAGCTTCTGGTCCTGCTGTCGCGGTTGCTGGCGCCTGGGGCGTGGTTCTGGCTGTGGCGCAGGTGCCTTTCTCTCGCAAGCGAGTGCAAACGCACAAATGATGCATGGCATGATGCTGGCCGTCTTGCCACTGCCGCCATGGCGCTCTTTGGCTGAATGGCTCAGCTGCACTCGCCGGAACCTGCGGAGGTGAGCTCTGCAGAGTTGTGCAGAATTGCTGTTGGTGAACATGGTTCTGTGCCTCGCAAAATACCACGCCCATTTTCGCTGCTGGAAACCACGTAGACAGCACGTTCCCTGCTTGCAGCTTGTGCTACAGAGCAGCTCGGTGATGTATGCACGGCATCGAAGTCGGTACACTTTCAGCTGCTTCGCGCATCGACACCGACCACCGAAATCGGCCTTCCAGATACCCAGAAAGACTTGTGGGATCACCTGTTTCCTGCACCAGCATGGAGCAGGCTCTTCATGTGGTGCCTTGGGCCTTAAGAGTCAAGATGCTTTTGCAGTTTATACCATGTTGTCGAGGGGCATGCGTGCCAGTGTCAGACCATGCGCAATGATCTTCTGTGACAACTTTGCTTTAGCATGTCTTCACATCTCTTGAACAGTCCGCTCCTCGATGAATTCTCGGCGTGCCGTTGCGACGAAGTCCGCATCCTGCAGCGGCAATGCCGTTGTCAAAACTGAAGAGCATGGTGCACCAGCCCAGACCTCTTGCTCGCGCTTCCCTTGTGGAAACAGCAGCACCTCAGAAGTGCAGCAGCTCAAGGGCCAAGGGCACGGCAGGACTTGTCAGCCTCCCGGTCAACCCCACCCAAGGCCATCGCCCTTTTCTGGCCGGAACCCGAGCCAACACCTTGGAACCAGAAGTTACCAGTTGGCCCACGGAAGCGCCACCAAACAGTCATGATGCTTCCTTTTGGCTCGAAGATGCTAGATGCCTAATTACCGGTGGCGAAGAAAGCGGTTACAAGTTTCAGGGGCCCCAGCCAAGCTCTCGCAAACTGACCTTTCGATCCTCCACAGCAAGCAACATCTGTCCTGCCACCACAAGAGCCGGACACACAGTAGCATTTGTTTACAAACCTTCCCACCTATGTTCTGTGGCTCGTCCACGGTGTAGAAGATCACACCGGCCTCCGACTTGAGAAGCTACAAAAGAATTGCTTCTTGAACCCGGGCGCGGGGCTGCTCGGTAGTCCTCTGGAACAGGAAATCCCTTTAGCCTGCGCCGAGGCTGCCTTTCAGGCACCAGGAACAAACTGCAGTACCAGCTCGGCATCAGGATGCTTCCAAGCCCGTCACTGACGAGCCCGGCGCAGTCGGCAAACCTCAGACTTCATCGGCACTGGCATTTCTAACATGGTGTCTGCTGCTGGACTTAGGACCGCACGGCCCATACGCACACCAGCAGAGCTAATGTCCACTTGAGGGTGTGCACGAGGCTAACCTGGAGACCTGACAACAGAAGCGACCACAATGCTTGGGAGAATGCGTAACAAGACATTGTTCCGGAAGGCATCGAAACATCCATTTTACCGACCCACTGATGTCCTATGCAGGGGACAGCATTGAGCAGCTGAGGCCACCAGTCGGTAGTCTTTTGACACAAGTCTAGAGATGATATCCGAATGGCTAGCTTCTGTTGTTCTGGAGTGCAGTGTAGCCATGCCCCAGTTGAACATGCAGCACATGCTGAGTGTGCAACGCTGTGCCGGCGTTGCAACCGGCAGTGCTGCACACGGCCTGCGACGTTCAAAAGTTGCAATCACGATACCAAGTGCAGCCGCACAGCGATTGGGCAGCAGACATGCAGGAAGACGAGGACGCAGTTCGACAGGTCATGACCACACCGCACATTGGCAGGCTCCACATGTCAACAGACGCGTCTAGGGCTGAGTTCTTCAGGCTCAAACATAAGCACCGATGTGAGGTAGCAGTAATGCCAATCTTGGCTGCTCAAGTTATTGCAGCATGCGGTGTTTTCCGTGATATTTTCTGTTATCCTGCTGTCTTCCTCCATAACATGAGTAGTGACACCTGTGATGGGACGAACCAAGAACATAACAGCAGCAAGCAGCTCGCCGTCTGCAACTCTCGTAATCTGCAAACACGGATGGAAACCCCAACGCGATTTTGCACAAGTCTGAAAAATGATGTGACACCGTCGCCGCAGGATTGGGGACTACTGCCCGTCTGCATGTTTTAGCAGACGAGCCGCGTTGGGAAGATCTCGGGACAGGGTCGTGCGCCACATCTCTCGGGTGAAGCGCTCACGGTCGAAACCTGCGACAGGAGCAACCAAACTTTCGTGACTTGCATCAAAGAATCTGACTCCTTTTTCAGAGGCGGCCCGTGAATGTGTGAGACAGAGCTCAGACCCTCTCTATCTCTCAATCTTGTCCATGCTGTGTACGGACTTAAGAGATGCCAGGAGCCGCATCGACTGAGCCAGGTCCTCTGAAAAAAACCAGTTCGGGCAAACACGAACTGTCGCATTCGGAACCATAGCCAGAGATTCTTGCCTCATCAGGAAGCAGGCACTGTGCCAATACTCGACCTAAGACCTAGGACCTAGGACCTGTCCAGAAACCCAGAAACCAAAAGTAATTCTGGAAGGCCACAAGTTGTTGTGTTTGCGAGGGTTGCCCCAGCTCCAGTGCACCGGCACAACAATATGCTCGAAAGTTGCACCTGCACGTAGAAGCTCCCGTGCGCACGGCTTGCAGTGACTCAAAGCAATGTCCAGCGGACGCAAAGTGCCTTAGAGTGGAAACGACAACACGATTCATCCCTTCAGCATGAACTCCCCCCACCCCCAAAGGAACAGCACAGGCCAGTCAGTAGGCACTCCAAGCTGCAATTGCCCATCTCTTTGACCTGCCTGGCCTCGTCATCGTACGATACGTCCTGGTCTGCGAGGATACTCTCCGAGTTGATGGGGGCATTCGCATCGACCAACAGTCGGATACATTCCACGCATCCACTGGCAGAGGCTAGATGTAAGGGTGATAATCCATGCAGCGATGCATCGCGCTCTGCATAGCCTAGTCGGTTCAGTCCCGTTGGTACGTAGCTGACACCTGCAGTTGCGACAATATCAACAGTCAGATTCACGGCAGCACCAGCATGTAGCAAGTCCTCGGTGCAACCATAACACCGCGAGCGGACCGCGGCATGCAGGGGCGTCAGGTTCTCGATCACCACCCATTCATATTGCGCTTCAGGTGGTGAGAGTGTTTCAGTCCGTCGACCGTTAATATCAGGGATGAACTTTCCGGGCCTTTTCAGCACCGCTTTCAAGCTTTCTGACCAGTTCTTCTGAGCCGCCAGGTGGAGCACTGAGCTCTGAGTGGCGTCCATAGCCTTGGAGGTGTCACACAGTGGCAGCAGGAGCTCGAACGCAGAAGGCGTTGATGCCTTATGGAAAAGAGAGGGTTGGTCCATGTTTCCCATATCGCTCCTGCAAGAAGAGGGTGGAAACGGAGTCTTCTTTTTGTCCTGCATGCACTGGATGAGGGAAGAAAGGGTGTGTTCCCAGCGAGAACTGGCGGCGTACTCTTTCGAATCGTCAGCAGCGGCAATTTTGTCCAACAGAGCCGACAAGATACTCCCTGCGTCACTGGGCATGGGAGCATTCAGGCACAAGGTATATTGCAGCTGAGCAAATTCCGGAGAGTAAAGCACCACTTCCTTCAAAGACATCCATGACGTCGGTAAGATATCTTTAACCGGAGCTAGGAGTGGGCTTTTCAACACCCGCTGTTTTTCCCGAAAGTCCGGGTTCTGTGACAGACGCTGGAAAAGCTGCATGGCTCTCGCTTTCTGTGGACTTTGCTGAAGCGACCGGAGTCTGTGGAACACGAGGTGCAGCATCCCAGACTTGATCCCACAGTGAGCAGCGACATCCTTGATCACCTGACGGAACTGCGCATTGATGAAAAGAAAATCAAAGCCCCCCTGTCCTTGCCCTACTGTTAACGCGAAGCGGAGGCTTCTGCCTCGCGTGTGAAGTGCTTCTCCATCCCAGGCTCGGGCTCCGCAATTGCAGTGAGACCTAACCTGAGCTGTCCCTACTTGAATCCAGAAACGCCTTGGCTCAGCCCTCGGCCTAGAGCCCCAGATATCCTAGATGCCTGTTGCGGCCGCGGCTCGCGGGCCTGCCACTGCAAACCTCCGAAAGCCACTAGGGCAATTCCCCGAGCCCCAAGAAAAAAGCATAAACCCACCTTCGCACACGTGATAACCTAGTGATCTGAGCTTCCAAGCCAAACCTACCACTTGCAGACGAAGGGCTTCTTGTATGAGTTCACCAAGCCTGTCCCGAACTTCGGCGAGATGACAGCAACGAACTGAGACCCAGTCTCGCGCTCTCTGCTGCAGTTGCGACGCGCTTCTTGGCTACAGGCGTGGAAACATGAGCTCTTCTTGTTGCAATGCCAACGAGATACGCATTCATTGAAGCCACCCAAACAAACGGGTATGTTGCAGGAATTTCGGATCAAGGACTGCATTGGCTCCAAATTGTCTGGAGTTGTAAGCCGCACCTCCACAGTCTGTGCCTGGTTCAACCACGGTGCAGTGGAATTCAATAACCCGTAGACAGACTGGGTTGGGGCCCATGGATCAACTCTGATTGTCGTGACTGGCGAGTCAAAATGGCCCCCACAAACCCTGTAATGGTGAAGGGAGAAGCCATCATCGCACTGCCCAACCCGAAACGGAGCTTGCTCTGCCGAGGACACCGCCGTCTCCCCACCTTCCCATTGCAACAAAAAACTCGAATCTTCGGGAATGCCTGCCAGGCTTACGTTTAAAGAGCTGTTGTTCCACGGAGAAGCTGTGCGGGTTGGATCGTAGATCAACACCACCTCGAAGCGAAAGCCAGAGTCGATCTTTCGAGTTTTCACCGAAACTTTCATCTCATCCTGCCGGGCCTCAACAAGCACAGTCTTGAGGGGCGGAGTGCCGAGATGGAATGCTATGTCATTCTGTTTCAACGGGAATACGGACCCGCTGGAGTTAATGTAGGTCTTCAGGGACGCAGTGCTATTTGAGAAGTTGTCCTTCAGCAAGTCCAGCAGCAAGTGTTGTGGCGAACCGCGCCCCAACGAGGTGCACGCAGTACGACCTTTAGAGCACAGCTCCGCCAGGAGATGAAGCGGGAAAGGCGCCTGCTGACCCCTGTCATCTTGCACATGCAGTTGCTCACATGTCAAATCGCTGGGCCCAAAAATGAAGAAGCAGCCTCTCGTGCTGGAAATCCTGGACTCGAAGCATCTGCTCTCCTGTAGACAGTATCGCTCACAGTCCCCTGGATTCATCGGTATGTTCATCGGTACGTACACGGTCGAGAACCTGTCTGCCTGGGCAGAACTGAACGGGATTCCGTAGGGAACGTTCGAATACGTGATTTCGATCCGGAGGCTTTGAAGGTGTTGCGGTAGTGCAAGATGGCCGTGTGATAACCAATTCCCGAAAACGCAGCGCCTGTACTTCATGCCATTGGATGTCTCACCAGTCAGCACCAAGGTGCGGAGAACCGTCGTAATTTGCACGATCTGAAGTCGGTATTTCTCTGCCTGCAAAACGAAAGACCGACAAGTTTAACCGCAGAGAGGAAAAAGGGAAAACGGTCTTTAGCCGGTGACGGAAACTGACGTCTGACTGCTTAGAAGCTCAAGAATTGAAACGGTCCAGTCTTGAATGCTAAGAATTATGGCTCTTGCGTGCCTCTATGCGAGTCGTCGCCTTGATCGCAATGGTCGTGGGGTAGGCAGCACCATCACGGTGAAGTCTAACTTTGGTAGAGCGCCTCAGTTGTAGTAAGAACGATAGCAGAAACGTTGCAAGTCGCTGTCACATGTTGCTTCAAGTTTGCTTCTTTGTCACTGCCATCTGTCATATCCCTCTTGTCCTAAACCGTGCATCCTAATCATCCTACGTACTCCAATTATGGTGCTTGCCAGTTCCGACCACTTATATTTCAGCGGGCGGGCAGTATGGTGCTAAACAGATAAGCAGCCAAGCCCGCTTATCCTCGAAACATCTCACATTACGGAATTGACTTACAGCCTTGCGGTCCAGCTTCAAGCTGTCCAGCTGAAATCGAGACTCCTGCGGTGGACTTGCATCTCCTTCGATCGACACCTCCAAAGATGTCGTCTGAGAATCGTCCATGCCAGCCTCAATGGAGAGCGCTCGGCGCATGATGTCGACATAAAGTGCGTGTTCCCGAATCTCAGGAGATAGTGGGGGCGTTAACTCCCCAATTGTTGACTGCAAAGAGGAGAGCTGCGGCATATCACTGCGGTGCTTAATACAAAGCAGCGTTGAGGTCAGGTTGAGGGCCAAGATGCAGATTGCAAGCACCGGCATAAACAGTAATAGCGCCATCCGATGTTCTCGGCAGGTTTGGCTAACAAGGCGACTTGCCCACCTCATGTCCCATGTGGAGAGGCGAAGGCCACAGCCTTCTGCCGCAGGCCCGTTTCCACTGAGGTTCACAAAGTCCGATGCAGACGTCACCGTGCTGGCAGCTGCACAGAGTTCATGCTCTGACAGGACTGTGACCTCACGATCTGTGCTTACTGACAACCTTTCGCCCACATTTTCCAACTCTATCACGCACTTGCGTTTCAAACATGCAGACTCCATGTCCAGGGAGTACAGCACGGCTGAGACAATCGTGTAGAGAGGCGATATAAACACCAACAGCTGTGTCACAATCACATCAAGGCTTGTGTGTCCAGTCTGCACTGCCAGAAATAGCCCACGCAGTACAGCAGAAATTGCCAGGACCAAGCCCAAACCGGACCATATCAGCAAGATATCACGGGAAAGAGGCGTCTGCTCGAGCTTCAGCAACACCCCATGCCGAAACAGGGCATGATAAAGCTGCCTTCGAATCATGGACAGGAAGATCCGAAGAAGAGCTGCTGGACCGAAGATGACGGGCACGCAAAGGATGATAGAGTCGACTTCGCGACTTTCAGACCCGTACTTGTGCAAGAACTGCGAAGATGCCAGCAGCCAAAGCACACAGCCGAATATGAAACACAAGGCGTCCAAAAGTCCTTCCAACATTATGTCGAAGGCCGTCGGTATCCGAAGCTTCGAATCAGGGCTAGGACTCTTCGCCTCCCGGCTCGCGTTGGAGGAAGACATGAATTCGAAAGCAAACCAGAGAAGTGCGCCTCCAGGACAGAACACAGGCGACATCAGGCGACTATCCACAGCCCTCAAAAAACTGCACAACTTCCCCCCAACTGCCTGCCGTGGCCACCAGCTCGGTGAGGAGCAGAATCTCGAGAACTTCATCAGTGAAGAGACGCCGGTTGTCAAGCACCTGCATCCTGCGATCAAGGGACGAAAAGGACTCTATGCATTCAAAGAGGGGCTCCAAGCTTGAAGACGCAGGTCCTGGTCGAATCAAACATGAAGCTGAACAAGACTCGTGGCCGGAAATATCGCCTGGCCAGGCGAACAGAAGCCTCGGAATCCCAAAGCTGCAGCGAGCTGCGGTGAAGCGTCTCACAAGCCTCGACATCAAGTTCATGTCGCAGCTGGGTCTCGGACAACACAGGAGGCCCCTCCATGTGAAGGGCACAGAAAGAGCTCGCCGCCATGAAGCGAGCAATTTGCATAGACATTGATCAGCATGCGTGATTTTTTCGATGGCAAGGCCGAGTCAATGTCTGGAGTCACCGCCACCTTGCATGCCTCCAGGCCTTCACAGGTGGCGGACGTCTTCAAAGACCATAGCTGCATTGCGTCCACATGGCGGGCATCCTTGTAGTCGAGAACGAAAGAATTTGGCCTTTCGCCGGCCGCAGCTGTGGCACAGACACCTGAACGCTGCTGCGACAGCTGCGCATGCTGCACGGTGTGCCCGTTGTGCTCCGCGTGCCGAAAGGCTCGGCAGACGGAGCAGATCTGCACAACCAAGATTGGAAAGAGCTTCTGTACAAGCATTGAGCACTCAACGACTAGCACCAAAGCCAAAAAGTGCGGCGGCGGGCAGATGCATTTGCACAGTCGATGCCCTCATGTAATCGTTATCAAGGCAGGCTGCCCGAATTTCGGACATACCTGTCCCTTCTCTACTACGACAGCACCATATCGAATTGTGCAAGGCGCGTTGGCGGAAATTCTTCACTTGGGTTCAAGCTGGATCTTCTGTCAGTACCACGCACCACTAGCTCGGAGAAACTGCTTGGGTGGAGCAGGGCACCTGTCGCGCAGTGCATCGTGCAGCGATTGTCCCAGAGCACCAGGTCTCCCGGAGTCCACTCCTCTAAAAGATAAAAGATAGCGGCAAGCAAGCTCTGAGACGTGGACCCTGATGCGATGCATCACAGAAAGCGCTCCCATTTGATCGTAAATTGAGGAGATGTCACGAAGGGAAGTAAGGATCGCCACTGCTCCTGAAGGGACAAGCGGCTCAAGTTCCCAGCAGACATCCCTTGAAAGCACGAAGTCTGGTCCTGCACGGAGTTGTGCTCCTCGGCCTCTAGCTCGTAGTGGTCCAGCTCCTCAGCTGTGACCTCTACCTTTCAGGGCTCTGAGCAGCTTCATGTTTGCCAAGGGTACCCCCGCCTCTTTGGGGAGGATTCTGCAGGTGCCGCCGTTGAATCCATACAGTGAAGGGCGCCCGGTTAGCGGGTGGTGCAAAACCATCCTTACACAAAAGAGCAGGAGTGGTGCATGGGAACCCAGCTCAGCATCCTCTATTTGTGTCAACAGCTGTCTGCATATCCGAACACATTGTCATAGTAACTAGCTGAAGACATCCGCTGATCTGGTGGTTCGAATCCTACGTCGTCTCATCCTCACACTCCGTGTTACCCTGCACTACCATACCAAACAGTGCCTAGCAAGAGAGAATTCAGGGGGAGTACTTCAGATGAGGTCGCTGCGGCACTCTCTGAGCGGGGCTAGCTGCGCGCTGCTCCGGGGTGAGTGTCCTGAGAAGTTGTTTGTGTGTCGTCATCATCGTGTTCGAACAAGAAGTATCCTGCATATCCAAGTTTCGGGAAGTCCGGCGAAGTGCGATGAATCTGCGATGGTCGACATGGTCTTTATCTATGTGGGCACAGCGACACAAAAAAAACACAATCGTTGTCTGCAGGAGTAACTAGTAATAACCTTGGACCTTAAAATCTCAGGCTCGATTGCAGAGTTCCTCTCTGATTCACGGAAGCAGCCGTTTCGCACGGATGCATCAATCTAAATCTGAGTTTGAGCGATGTGACCGCTCGCCGCCGATTCCCAATAGGCTATCACTCTCCCAACGACCATCCCTTCCCTTGAATCCGTGCGCCTGCTAGTTGCGGTAATACTCGGCAAATGTTACGTTGGTCCGTCTTCGAACCAACAAGCGATCTGGGAGATCCCTGGAAGCACGGAAGGGTGGCCTTTGCATCATGATGTGCCTGCGAGCAGATGCACCTGAAAATGGTTCAAAAGAAGAACGACGCCTAATCTCAGCAGAGATTGAAGCGCGGTGTGCGCGTGCAGTCTCCGCTCAGGCCGGCGCTCCAAAGTCTTCAGCTTCTCTTTGAGCTTGGCCTCAAGAGCCTCTAGTCACTCACGGTGCTCCTAAGCTGCGCCAAGAGGATCCAAGAGGAGACGCACCCCGCCTCGTAAGCGGCCGAGGCGTCGGCGAAGCAGGTAGCTCCGCCGGAGGGGGGCTGCCGCCTGCGGCGAGGACAACTTCGGACTCCGGCCTGTGGGTTTCCTCGGGCCCCTTGGGCCGCGGCTTGCAGTAGAGCAGGGAGCCGATTGGTGGCTCTTTCCTGTACACAGAGTCCTCAGCAAAGTGCAGACATCTGCATGAAAGACGAAACCGTCCCAGTGTTTGCCGAGAAGGCGCAGTGTGCCAAAAAGGTCTGCGATCGTCCAGACGGTATTGATGAGAGCCTCCTGAAAACGGATCGGCTATCGAAGAACACCTTCAGGAAAGCCGACTTGGAGCCCCGATGTGCGCCTTCCGGCAGCGGAGGATCATTGGCATTCAGAGATGTGGCCATCTTCGTTTCTGGATCGCGCGTGTTGCCAATGCGCATGACCTCGATCAAGAGAGTGGCATGGCCGACATGAGTACATTGGCAACCGAGGCCGAGGTGATCACCTTGGTTTCGCCGTGCACAGCGAACCTGGAAGAAGCAAACAAGGAAATGCTTGGTGCAAAGTTGAGCTTGACGAAAGTGGCCCACTGCTTGCCTTTTCTTGCTGTCATCGAGCTCGTCCTCAACCTAGAATGCACGAGTTGCAATGAGTACCCATCTGCCAGTCACACTAGCTGGAGCCTCTCCGAATAAGGCGCTGATGCCCACAAATTGAGAAGGTTGCAGGTCCTTCAAGCCTGCAGATGCTTCGCTTCGGGAGGCCGAATGTCGGTTTCCTACGACCCAAAGCTGTCGGAAAATGCTCCGCACCTCGAAGCACGAGCAGCCCCCCAAAGCCCTGGCGAGCACCGCGTGCAAGGTCTGCCAAAATTTGCAGAAGCGGAGTGATGCCTGCCAAGCTCGAAGCAGCTCCTCTCCAATGCCAGGATCTGAGAGAATCCTCCACTGGTCTGGGTTGCAGATGTCGGGATTCGAGATGGGTAGTTCTCTAAATTAGGGTCCCTTTTTGGGTCCTTATTATAATACGGCACCTATTATTTAGGGGACCCCAAAGGGGACCATAATTTTGACAACTACCCAGATGGAAACTATGCCCATGCTTAGACGAGGCTTTGTTGACTTCCATGCAGTTCTTTACCGGGGCGGGGAAGAGAAGCCCGTGCAGAACCACTGACAGATGGTGCACGCGCTGCCTTTCTGCAGTAAGCGGCGTTTCAACCAACGCCCCAAATCGCCCGGTCAGAGGCGAAACGCTCAGCCTGCCTTGCGGCGATGACAAATTGTCAACCCACTGCAGCACGGAGTGTAAATTAAATGAAACCTACCTGCACAGTTTAACAGCACCTGCTGCTTCCAGACAAGTCATGACATTGCTTTGTCTGGCATGTGCATGTTCCCACCGCCATGCTTTGCAGCAGCCGGCGGAGAGCGCGAGCGATCTTCGCGCGCCTGGAAACCACAGAAGCGGCAACAGATGTGTTGGGCCACGGGAGCGCTGCGAATAACCGGCCGCCATCACCACCACCACGACGACTACTACTTTTACAGCTACGACTATGTCTACCACTACCACCACTACCACTACTACTACTACTCCTCCTCCTCCGGCTACTGCTACTAATACTGCTACTACTGCTACTACTACTACTACTACTACTACTACTACTACTACTGCTACTACCACGACGACGACGACGACTACGCGACCTACGACCTACAGCCTACGACTTACGACCTACGACCACGACCACGACGACGACGACGACGACGACTACTGCTACTGCTTCGGCTACCGCTCCTGCTCACGCTCCGCTCCTGCTCCCACTCCTGCCGCTGCCGCTACCAATGCCACCGCCACTGCTGCTGCTGCTGCTGCTTGTGCTGCTGCTGCTTGTGCTGCTGTTGCTGCTGCTGCTGCTGCTACTGCTGCTGCTGCTGCTACTACTACTGCCGCTACTGCTACGGCTGCGACCACCACTATCATCACCACCGCCTCCGCTTCCGCCACCGCCAGCGCCACCGCCACTGCCACCATCACTACCACGACCACCACTACCACGACGACTTCTGCTTTCGGACCTAGGACTGTTGGGGTGTGGGGTGTAGGATCAAGGTGCAATCATATGGAATGATTGACTGACCCCTCACAAGAAACTGCAGCGGATGCTTCAAAGACAAGACTTCCACGAGCCAGCGGATCTCGGCACCTGAAAGGTCCTCTGTCCCAAATCAGCTAGATACCAGTCGTAGTCGTAGTAAAAGGCATGCTCGTGGTGCCACTGTCAACAAAAACTTCTAGACATGCGTTCGAAGAGCGACTCGCACCTAGCAGGTTACGGCTCACAGCGTGTTACGCACGATGCAGTCTCTGAAAATTGTGGCTACTGGTTCACTTTCCCGGCAGTCCTACCTGAATTCATAGTGTTACTGCAACCGTCAGCAGTGCTACCAGAATGCTACTGGCACCGTCCATCCTGTTTTTGCTACAGTTCTTATAGGCAGTACGAACAGTGTTGCTGATGTTTTTACTCGTCGTACCTGCTTGAAATTCCATCTTAATCATGTTTTTGATCCCGATCACCCTAATTCAGTCAAAACTACTTCGTCTTTTACCGGTCTGTCTATAGCGTGCGCTCTTGTTGCCTGGGATGACAGGAATGTATTCAACTCTCTGGTCAAGCCTGGTCTGGCATTCCCATTTTGGATAGCTTCTCCCTCTTGGGCCAAATCTGCGGCAAGGTTCGTCTGACGACATTCTCGGAAATTCCTTCAAGACAGACTCCAGCAACGATTGCTACACCTTTCAAAGTCTGTCGTGCACGGTCGCGATCTCTCCTCCACGGCATTGCTTTGTGGTTTTCCGTGTGTGAGTTTAAACAATGGCAGCACCGATGGCTGCCCTGCACCCACCGGCTTTTAGCCTAGTTTGGCCCTCGCTGGGATATCGTTGCTGGATCTGAGTTTGAGACCTGTTCTCGGATACACGACTAGACCGGTGAGCCGGTTGAACTCCATCGTGCAGCTGGGGAACTTCATCCAACAGCTGCTGTCGCATGTCCCGTGCGCAATGTCACCAATGACAGCATCTGCAAAAGAGGAGTTCCAAGATCCTGCAGAGTCCGTGTCCACTAGATGCTCATCGACGACACCAATCACCATTCCTTCAATTTGGCGCTGCTGGAACGGAAACATGGGCTGTTGGCTCTGGAACAGCCTTCGCACTCCAACAGCTCACATCCACAGGATTCGAAACAATGTTCAGGCTGCGTTGGGATGTTGACTCTTCGCCACGGCAGGTGCACAAAAAACATGCACGCCGCATGTGTCCGAAGATAACAGGTGTTCGCCACTACAAATCATGCTGCATACAAACTGTGCAAATCCAAGACTGGACCGGAATATTTGTGTAAGACCGTAGGGACTATGGCTGCAGGTACTGCTGGGCCCAGTCCTTCAACTACACGTTGTCCAATTACCCAACACCAGCCCGACGTCTCAGCGGAAGTAAGACTAGGCCTGAAGCACTACAGACATTGAGCTGATGTGCACCTCACCTCTCATGGGAACAAATTTAATGCAGCAGGAGCTTGGCACCTTCAAAGCTGTTAAATGACTTCCAAACGGCCTGTAAAGCCACATCGAAAAGCATGCAATGCAGGCAAGTGCTGCAGTCAGGATATAGGTCGTACACGACTGGGCAGCGCTAACACTCTAACATCTAACTCGAAAGGTGGAATTACACAGAACCATGTGATGCCATTACTCCTAAACCCTAAACCCTAAACCCCTGCCTAAACCCTAAACCCTAAACCCAATGCCCTAAACGCATGCGACCTTTCAACGTCATTGGGATTTTCAAGCTGCTCGAGGGCTCTCCTTCCGAGGCTTCCGGGGCTCCTCCGACCACAGCAAAAGCAGAGAAACCCTCGGTTTAGGTTTAGGGGTTTAGGTTTAGGGGGTTTAGGGTTTAGGGGTTTAGGGTTTAGGGACTTTTGTCGGCCCTAGAAGATTCAAGTCAAAGACAATGGCAGGAGAGCGTCAGTGTAGACATACGGACCCAGGCTACAGAAAAGGACCCTGCAGATGGTCCTACAGATTCGCGGAACATCCTTGCAAGCCTAGCAAACAAGAACTTGCAATCAACAATTTCTGGCTGACTGCTCCTCAGCATCGGTTTTCGAGATTTCAATCGTCCGGCCATACCTGTTCTGCAGCAGCTGTCTGCTTTTCCTATCTGCTCTTGAAAAACCTTCCAGTGACCAACACTGGTGGCAATGGATCCTTTAGAATAATCATCTATTGATCGGAGCAGCACAAAAATCAGAGCACAAGCATTCCAAGCATCCGGCAAGTCAAGCACGGGGAAGAGACTGATGTTGTCCGGCACCCGCTCCTACCCAAACAGTGTCAATGAGTTCAGCAGGGCAAGACTAACACTGCGCAAGTCTTCCAGCAGATCCTCCATGGGCAGGCTTTCTTGCAGCACACCATCGATGTAGATCTGACACAATACAAAGGAAGCTGAAGGGCAGGAAAGTCTATCCCGAACTGCAGGCC
Source organism: Symbiodinium sp. CCMP2456 (assembly GCA_905221635.1). Classification (NCBI taxonomy): domain Eukaryota; class Dinophyceae; order Suessiales; family Symbiodiniaceae; genus Symbiodinium; species Symbiodinium sp. CCMP2456. Next base: position 43,509 of record CAJNDV010020968.1, read on the forward strand.
TCAATCGACATCGGTTTTACCAGCATTCCAACACAACTCCCCTGACAGAGCATCAAAGCATCTCTGTTTCAACACACACACTTCACGAGGCAGCGGTACCTGCTTCAAAGCCGCCGCTGAGAGGCGCTTCCCCTGTGCAGCCTCGTATCTTGCATTGCTCACTCAACAACTCAACAGTATGATAACTGCTCGAGCGCAAATACGACACGGCCTCATGGTTGTTGATGCTGAGGCAGACCTGGTGGAACCCGGTTATCGCGAAAACGCAACCTCTCTCTGGGATGCTTCTGGCATCATAGCTCATCCGCTGAGGTCCGCGCCATGGACTGGGTGAAATCTACGACCCAGGATCGCGGAACCTGAGCTTAACACCCATCAGACAATGCATACGGGAGCCGGCTTACAGCGGCCTCGTCAGCGACAGACCCCAACTCTTCAATCTCCTCGAGAAGCAGGAGGTTGTTGGGTGTCCAACACACGTGGGGTCCCGCTGATGCATTTAATTACAGCTTTCATACAGGATCACCCAACTGCTCCGGGACTGTCCTGAGGGTCACAGGCTGTGACTCCAAAACCAAAGTCGTTGACACTGTCACCTATGCCCTGCCAAGGTGCCGAGGCGATTTGCATCTCTCCACAAAACATGCGGGAGCTAGCGCTATTGCTAGTGCATCCGACTGGTTGAGCCTCGCCGCATTTGTCCAACTGAACCTCGAAGTACCTGTTCAGCATTCAGTCCCCATGCAATTTCTTGATTGTTTTCGCAAGTGCAGCAGATTGAACAGAAATTAACCCATTGAGCAAACGCATCCCCTCTCCAAAGACTCGAGCAACCAAACAAAGGCAGCAGCTGGGTTATCAGGTCTGCGCACGGCCAACGTCCGGGTGATCGTTGCAAAGCTGCATCTCCCAGCACAACGAGCTCCTGTTGGCACTCCCAGAACCGAGGATCGTCGCGTCGGAGCTAGACTCGGACACTACCGTTGGACACCTCCTCGGCAACTCGACGCACGGCAGTCCCATGCTTCAGCACCTGTCAGGAAACGCATGCGGCCAGAAAACAAAACGGCCTCACAGGCTAATCACAGTAGAGACGGGCGGACTTCAGTCATTTCTGTCATGCACACTGGCGGAACACGAGCTTCAGACAAAACACTACTGTCCGGCTGGTAAACGCATCCCAAGTTTGGAACGCAAGACGCGGAAATGGAAACAGCCACGATGACCCCGCACCCCTGACAGCAAGCTTTAGCTGCCAACGGGGCATCTGTTGGGAGCGAATACGCTGCACCGAAACTTCAAACGCTTTTCCTATTGCTGCAGGACTGGCTGTGGTTTCAAGCTTTTCAAGCTTTGCTCCAAGATAACCCAATGAATATTGGAGCATCTCAACCTGCCAGCCCTGCAGGTCTACGACACTCCATCCAGCCGGCCTGCAGAAACAAGTTTTGCGACATGAATCGGCTGAGGGCATGCACCCAGCCTCGCATCTGTCAGACTCATGAAATCGATGTGAGTCGATGTGGATCAATCGTCTTCTTCCTCCTCCTGTCAACTTTGGACAGAAGACATAATCTGCCATGTGCTTTCGTCTTTGCTTGCGCTGTGCTCTGAGCCAAAGCCCAGAAAGACAACATAACTCTCGAATCAAATCCTAGTTCCGGCGAGAAGTTTGACATTCAGAAGTAGCTCCTGATCTGGCATGCCGGTTTGCCTCAGCAGAACATCTAAGCTAAGCTAAGCGCGTTCGAAACACGGTAGGTGCAGAAACGATGTGAACGAGGGTCGCACAAAGCTTCACTCCAGCCAGCCAAAGCATCCGGCCTCGAACACGTGGAGATTCGACTCAAACAGAACTCCTGTCACCAATCCGCTGCGAGCCCGAATTCGAAACATCGGCCCGCCCGCTCATCCAAATATATCACAAATGCCCCCTCTGTTGCCAGTGTCATGTCTGAGGAGACTGCGCGTAGCCTGCCAAGGCTTGAGTACTGGCCGCCAAGTTGGCATACGCATCCATTTGCCTGCCATGCCGCGCGCAAAGCTCGGATCCATTCCAGCGGCAGCTTCTTGAGGTCAGGTAAACATGGAAAGCTCTCATCATTGGATAGAAGTTGTTCATCAAATAGGCATTTGCCTGCGGCGACAGTGCCAGCAAGCCTGCGATCAGGCTTCAAAAGTACTTAGCCCACGGCATCATAGCCCTCCAAGCCCTGCATGGCCCTGAGCTCACAGACATCATGCTCATTATCCACCGCACGGTTTAAAGCCCGTTGCACATCAGTAGCAAAGCTCCGGGCAGCATGCTTGGGTCAAAGACCATCGGCGGAAAGGCTCCCATCATGGGCATGGGCATCGGCATGCCAGCCATTCCATAAGCCTCTTGGCATGTGAAGGCACAAGCTTCTTCCAAGCATCTTGAGCGCCTTTGCCATCTGGGCTTGCGAGACATCTGCAGAAACCTCAGCTCGCAGTCTGTTTTCCTACACAGCTCCTATGTTTTTCAGTGTGAGGGCTGCACCGACTTTGCGTTCCCAGGACCCCGTCCTTTTCCTAGCGAGGGTGTCGGTCGACATGCCGGGCCAACTTCCGTCATCTCCCATCTTAGAGCTGGACCTTTGCTGCCAGCCTTTGCCCGAAGGCCATGCTTGGACACCGAATCGAGTTTACATATCCTACCCGCATGACATGATAGCAAGCGCTCTTTTTGAACACAACCGAGAGCACCACCTTGCCGCGACCTCTCCCATTCCCTCTCCCACCTCTCCATGCAACTCTCATGCGATCCGTTCTCGGCTCGTGATTAGCTCCACTGCCTCCGGTCTCTGTGCCGGCCAAATTCAGCCCCGCCTCGGAAGGCCAAGCTTCAGATGGGGTCGGGAGTCTCAAGGAGTTCCTGAAGCGAGCGCCATCTGTTGCCAGACTGTCATGCCCTGGAGCAACCAGTTGCAGCTTCTGCAAGAGAATGCGTGCGAGTTTTCCGAAAGCTTGCCTCTGGCTGCGGGAATGCGCTGAAAGGAACTGCCAGGCTGAAGCAATGGCAGGCACCAGCATGGGACACACGACGCGTCTCCTTGAAACGGAAATCCTGGCATAGGGGCCTCAGTGAAGCTGCCATTCGCAACCCGGTCCAGAGCTGGAATCTGGGGGCGCTGACCGCCGGTTTGTCAGATGCTTGTGCACGCTTCTTCCGCTGCTTCGCAGACTGTCCGGCCTCAGCATAGAAGCACACATTCGGTTGACCGGGCCTTCTGTATGAGGCTCTGGTCTTTGCCAGGCGAGCTGCTGTGGAGGCTTCGTCATCTAAGGGGAACGTTTCCTTCTCACCATTCGCATTCATGAGAACAGGAAGCCACTCCTTAGCCAAAACAGCTGCAGAGGCTCATCATGATCTGAGAGGATGGTCAAGATGCTGATGACGCTGCTGCGGATGCCCTTGCGCCTGCTGGTGAGATGCTGACGGCTGAGGATGCTGATGGTGATGGTGACGATGAGAAGGACGTTGACAGCGACGACTAGCACGGCAGCAACCCTACAGTGCACAACAACGACCGGACGGTGCTGACGGTAGTGGCGGTGGAGGTGTGAGTGAGTGAGTGAGTGAGTGAGTGAGTGAGTGAGTGAGTGAGTGTCGATCTGGGGTGCTCTCCGGCCTTCGGAACCGGTCCCTCTCGCCGTCTTTGCCCGTCCACATACCGCTTTTGTCATCGGGGCTCCGGTTCAACACTCCGGGCCGGGCGGCTTGGGTTGAATTGGCCACTTGGCAATAATCCCTCAAGCGGTTGCAGTGGCATGGTGGTGGTGGTGGTGCTGCTGCTGCTGCTGCTGCTGCCGCTGGTGGTGGTGGTGGCGGTGGTGGTGGTGGTGGTGGTGGTGGTGGTGGTGGCGGCGGTGGTGGTGGTGGTGCAGAAATTGTGCTGACCGTCAAGCTTTTGCAGCCAAGCACCGGATGCGCAGCCAGCTGCAGCATCAGCTCTGGACTGCTCTTCAATCGTTTGACGTTTTCGGCACGACCCTGCCACTTTGCTCGAGTGACTTGGCATACCTGCGAAGATTTGCGGGTCTGCGGGTCTGTCCAACGCAATTTCAAAGGAGTTCCACATCCTCCACCAACCACGAGCCTTGTAGCTGTTGAAGCCAGGCAGGCAAGTCCTCGGCATCAAACATTGGCACGCCGGCAAATACAACGCTTCAGACACTCTCTGTGGTCTCAGGACTGCACTGCGCCGGCTTGCCGTCAAACATTTGCTGAAATCTCTGCCTTGCAAGGATCGTCTCGCCAGGCGTTCAATACTGCTTCGTGCGCAAGCAAGGCAACGAGATCGGACAGGGCCTTGCACTCACCGTGCGAAAGTTGCAGAAGCAGTAGCCAACATTGCAGCGGTTAGTAAAATCGGTGGGCAAGTACCTGGCACTGCCGATCCACATTTCTGTGCTCGACCGACAGGAGCTGCTCGAGCCCTCAGGCTCTATCAGGGCTCCATGCATTGGCCCCTAAATCCGGATTAGGACGCGGAGGACGACGAAGCTGAACATTTCACCAGGGTCCAACAAGTCTTGTTAATGCTTACCAGTGAGTAGCGTGGCCAACCCCCTGAATGGAAACATTGTCACGCTTTCAGGTACCGTGTGCTGTTGCGCCCGCCTTCTGCTTGTTGCTACTGCCACTATCACTACCACTAAACCTGCATCTTTACCTACCACTACACCTACACCAACACCTGCACCTACACCTACACCTACACCCACTACTATCTACTACTACCTACTACGACCACTACTACTACTACTACTACTACTACTACTACTACTACTACTGCTACTGCTACTACTACTGCTACTCCTACTGCTACTACTACTACTACTACTACTACTACTACTCCTACTGTACATGATACGACAAAGCCCTGGGTCCCTATGTTAGGGCTGGGGTTTGGGTTTAGGGTTTCAGGATTTCG
>CAJNDV010020968.1:48566-64932 GCA_905221635.1 Symbiodinium sp. CCMP2456
TGCGTTCCCCGAAGTAGACGCCGTGCAGATGCGTAAAACACCCAGTTGATACGTGATAGCCCCGGTAGTAGTACTACTACTACCACTACCACTACCACTACAACGACTACTGCTACGACGACGACTACTACTACTACTACTACTGCTACTACCGCCTTTGGAGTAGACGGTCCAGGTGGCCTGATTTTGGTTCTGGGGGGCTACACACTAATCACTAATCACACACAAACCTTGTTGGTACAGTTAAGGCTCTTGTGATTTGCAAGCACTGTCTTGCCCACTGTGAACAAGAAGTCCCCATCTCTGAGCCCACAGTTCCCAAACCCAAGTTCAACTGGATGTTTTCCCTCTTGAGTTTTCCGACACACCGTTGCGCACAAGTAGTCAACATCACCGACGAAGCCAGCTTTGTCGAGCTCATCCACCAACATCTGCCTGCGTGCCCCATCAGGTGTTCCTACATCAGAGGAGAATTGGCGGAAGACATCTGCCTTGTGTACTTGTTGGGGATGTTCCTCGGTTCCGATCGCGTGCAATAGACCACAGAGCACAATTTCGGGCTAGTGTGTCCGGACATGCTGAGCAACGTGCCGCAGCATCACCTGGAGGTTATGTCCACGAACGGACTGCCGTTGAGGTATTATTTCAATCCGAGGCCGCGGCCGTCGTGTAGCTTTGATCATCCTCCTCCTGTCATGAGCAGGACAACAGCACTTGTGCAGGCTTCGCGTTCCCATGTTAGGTAGTGTTGTGCAGTCGACGTCCTTGGGTTTTCTGTTGGCCTTCTTCGCCGCTGCCTTCATCTAAATGGCCAGAAGTTCCCTACACAGAGGACTTCATCAGTAAGACCCCGACCCCTTGGCTCGAAGATGTTGCAGCTTGCACGGGTGTGCTGGATGCCTCGGAAGCTCATAGCAGCTAATCATTGCTTGCTCATCACGACTGTTGAGCTTGGCGTGCCTTGATGTTATTTAGAAGGTCCAGCTGCTGCCCGTTGCCAGTGTCGAAGATGCCAAGTCCTGAGGACAGCCGCCTCCCTTGTCGATTCGTTTGCACAACACAGCTGCTCGCCTTTGCCCTGCGGTAGCTGCTGCAGCTGTTCTCCACCACTCGACCTAGGTCGCAACGCAGGGCAGCATGAGCGCAACAAGCTGGTGGGCATCCCCCTCTCTTCCACATGCGGAGTTGCAAGAACACTGGGAATTCTGGATCCGTTTCATTTTGTTGGGACGGTTGCCCATGGACAACAAAGCGATCTGTTTGTGCAAGCTCTAGACAAGCGGCAGGCAACAGAGGTAAGCGACTGACCCGCTCATCTGGGGCTGCCAAACTGCCGTGCCTTGGAGCACGGCAAACCGACCGTCGAGCAGTCGCGTCGTACTGCACGGGAGGACAAGGACTGCCTGCCTTCCAAGAAGCTGCCACCTTTGGGCAGAAACAATACGGCTCCGCAACAGAAACGACTATGACAGAGGTCTACTTGCGGTGTGAAGAGGTTTCCTGAACGTTTGATGTTGACGATCTACTCCGGATGCGTCTTCAAGCTTCACAGGTCTCTAGAGCCACAGAAACTGCGGGACGTGCGGCCAAGCTCAGGCATAGCTCGTTCAGACTGCACGTGTGGGAACACTGGAAAGAAGTCTGCAGGTGCCTCCACCCCTACGCCCTTCAGATGTTGGTCAAATCGCCAGCTCACCTGGCAAGACAGTAAGACTCTGTACGACTGTACGACTTCAAGGAGATGACTCCAAGACTTGGCCTCCACCGGGAGATCTGGAGCCCTGGAAGCCACTTCGCTCAGAAGCTGAGCAGAGCGTGGCAGCACCTTTGCCAGCAAGGCCGAAGCGAAGCGAAGCGCGCAAGCACAGAGTCGAAAAAGGCCGCGCACCAGTTTCCCCGCGGAGCCCCAAGCAGAAAGCCTGCTGCAACCGGCTCGCCGGCTCGCGCTGGACTGCGGAGTACTGCAAGGCGAGCGCTGAGCCCCAGGCCACCGGCCCAGGTGCGGAGCCAAATCCGCGAGGCAACTGAGAGCAACAGGCGAGAAATCGCAGATCTGAGATCTCTGATCGACCCAAACCTCGGTGGAACTCGGACAGCCCGATCTCGCCAGACATCTTCTGACTCGACTACCTGCACAGCCCGGGTCGACCATGACAGAGAGGTTCACACGAAGAGCAGCATCACCATGCCTTGTGGAATGCCACGCTGACCTTGGACTGCAGTTGCACAGCTCCGTCTTGGTTCGTGCTTCTGCATCGCAAGTGAGAAGTCTGGGCTGCTGGCTCTAGAAAGAGCAGCCAAGCAGTCCACTTCAATCACGGACTGAAGCACATCCACCCAAACCTAGACCAGTGAAGAGTGCCCGGGGAAGTGGCAGAACTGCCCCAAGCTGCAAGGCAGCTTCGCAACTTGAGATATTTAGCCAGCTGTCATTCTAGAACCTCCCTGCCCGAAAAAGGTCTGGTCTGCTTGTGTGAGGGTGCGGGGGCACAAACCATACGTTGCGCCGCCTCTTCTGGAAGCTCACCTGGCAAACACTCCTGCCAAGATAGATGGTCGCAAGTGGCATATGTAGGTCCATTCGACACCATACCGTCCAAGACTTTTTGAATGCAGTTCGAAAATCCTGTGAATTACGCCACCAGAATCGACTGCCACAAAAGTCACGAGCAAGCGGTGCAAATCTCCCAGTTCTCCCATAAGTATGTTTTTGGCATCCCTCTGTCCTTCGAGAGCTCCAGCTCTTTCAGGCCTTCACTGTCATGCTGCGCCGAGTCTGTTTCTGGAAAATTCCCAAGAAGTCGCGTCAAGGAAACACAGAAGTGATGGCCCTCGGCTTTCCTGCCAACGCTGGTGGAGGGCTGACCTGACCATGCTCGGATGAGACAGGAGGAACAAACATCAGCGCAACGAAATTGCTGCAATACAACAGCTTTGGGTGCAAGGCTGAGAAATACAGAACTGGTGAGGAGGGCGGTGCATGTCGCTGGAATCCCACGTACCTCGAGAGCCATGCACCGCGTGGACACGAGCCGATATCGGGGTGCATGGAACTGGCTTGCGCACGGCGACGACGATGGAAGCTTGCCGTCCCTGCTGTTCTCAGCTGGGTTTAGCTCCGGCTCCTCCTGGTCATGCTCGAGTCATGCTCTCTTGCGTCTGCGACTGCAAGCAAGTAACCATTTTGTCCTTGCTGGAGGTTGGAGAGGCATCCATCTCATCTATGCCTCCGATTCTGAGGAGTCTCGAGAACAGCAGCTACACGAAGCGGCAAAGACGGCCTTCATCTGGAAGACTGGCCGGGGCACGCCGACGCAGGAGCCGATCCAGTTGGCCCCGCAGCATCTGAAGTCTTGTCAATCTTCAGAAGAAGGAAAGGGATCACTCAGTCTCAAAAGCTCTAGCGAAACTGACAGATTCCGCAGAAAGCCCGAAGCATGCGCATTCATACTGAAGCAGTTTTGTATTGTGTGGTGCCAGTGGTGTCGTCATGCTTTGGTACTGAAGTTTCTGTAGGTCTTCAGAGCAAGGTGTTATCAGGGCGAAGATGTGGATTTCGGCTTACGGACCCGAGTGTTTATGGCCGGCTGCCTGCGGTGCATGGCGCAAGGAGCCGACGAAGGGGGAGTTTCGTGGGAGCAGCTCTCGCCTGTCTTCCATCTCCTGCAATGCAATACAAGCCGTACCTAGAGTCGCTAACGTAAACTATGCACAGACTCCTCATCTACTAACATAGCTGAAGACATCGGCTTCAGCGAGATGGCCTTTGCCAACATCGCACGATTTTTCACGCTCAGCACATGTGCTGCCCAGGTACTCAGGCCACAGCATTCAATCAGCTGGCTGCTGTGCTTCAAATCTTACAGCCCTGCTCAAGCCATCGAAAACTCGTCGAGAAAGCTGGAACGAGATGGCACCAGTGCGCCTGCCGAGTCGTCGAAATTCTCCTTCCTGCCTCAGCCGAGGCCTGGAAGGATCAGGCAAGGATCGCTCTGAAAACTGGGATTTAAGGCAATCTAAAGCATGGCAGCTGTCCACGAGCCTGTTGCGAAGGATCTGCTCCTTGGATACGGATTGTTACAGGTACCAGAACCCTCAAGGTCAAGTGCAGCTATCTTCAAACATGCCGAGCATCGCTTAGAAAAGTAGACTCGCCGAAGGGCAGGTACAGCACACAAATATTGAGAAGCTGGAGCACCAAAACGGAAAAGCATGATGTCACTGTGCTCGCGTCTCCGGATATCAGCTTCCAAAATAAGTTGTCTGCAGATCGAAAATGAGACAATGAGAAGATGACAGGTCTGTCTGTAGCTTCTGCTGGTTGCAGCAGTAGCTGCCATAAAGCCGGTGACCTGTGCAGTCAGAACTCCTTTCAACACAAAACCCCTAGCAAGTGGAGCAAAATATGGCAGGAGCAATGAAACGCATGTGCTGACCACTCCACCCGAATAGGAAGCAAGCAAGAGCGCATCGGATGCGATGCGAACATGGACGTGGCTAGAGCTCTTCAGATTGGAAGCACTAGGACATGAGGGATTCGAGCATGGGTGCTCTTCATGTCGGATAAAGAGGAAGCCCCAAAATATGGCGAATGCTGTGCCATATTGCTGTCGTTCGCCCAAGCCCACAACATCGAAACCGAGGCGTCGTGGCCATCATCACCATGGTCATCACCGTCATCACCATCATCGTCACCATCTTCATCATGAACCAGTAACATCATCAGATGGCTACTGACACCCTTTTCTTCTCAGCCAGGTCTGAGGTCAACCAAGGCAGCTGGCGAACAGCCTGATGCGAAGAACTTGGGTCGGTGGATGATCACCGCTTCAGGCTTTGCGACATTTGCCACCCCTCCACCCACCTGCCGCAGGATGGACTCATTGACCTCGCGTCCCTGAAGCCTCATGGCCATTGCCAGAGGCTGTCCTAAGACTTGCGATCCCCTGAGGGCCAAGCATGTCCATTAGAACCCGGCTGTAGCGTTCCGAAAGCCTCTGCACAAAAGAGGTTTGCAGGTCGTCGCTTCGGCGCAAACTTCAAGCTCTGTCCTGAATGAAGATCGGAAGGCATCGAGACTTGCCCTGATAAGCAGCGTGGCAATGCGTGGCAACTTGGAACATTCAGCAACGCTTCCACTTCCGTCCTCACAAGGGCATAGCGGCAACAGGACAGGTTGCGCCTCAGTGTCAAGAGAACCACAGAGGCGGAAAGAAACTCTCTGCTCGTGAGTCCGGCGATCCCCAGGCATAGCTCCGAACATCCGCCAGGTCCTGCGCGAAGCAGCGGAAGGCTACGAGGCTTTTGGAGGGCTTCGTCTCGCAGCCTGCGCATCCTTTCCCGGGAAAAGAGCCGGCAAAGCAGAGAGAATTCCAGAAAGCCTGAATGCCGAGACATAACATAAAGCTTGCACGAAGCAAGAGGAATCAACAGTAGACCACAGGCAACCGGCCACTTGCGCAGATTACATCGCACCGCTCTGCAGTTCTCTTGCGAATGTGCGCAAAGATCGAGAGATATTGCCACGAAATGCGGGGCGGCACAAGCTCGATTGAGGTAGAAGATGACAGAGTAATCTTTCGCTACGTGCGTGCTCCTACTCCGTCAGAGACGCTGGTCTCTTTCAGGAGCTCCGGATCAAATGATGAAAACTTGGGAATGGGCGTGTTCGCATCCAACTCACGCAATGGGTCACGGAGCAGATCTGGAAGCTGCAAGGCCAAGCGTGCCTGCCACTGCATCCGTTGTCCATCTTTGCACCTCTATGCCTTGCCGCACTCAACCAGCGTCACTGAGCTTATGGCCTGGAGTCGATCTATGAGATCTCCACACCGGCTGCTCACAGCGAACAGAACAGTGGCCTCCAGGTCCGAATTTCAAACCGATGCTTGCGAGGCAATCCTCCGTGCAGCCACGGGGCACTGTGGTGACCACTACTAGGGTCACTTCCGTGAGCCACCCAAACCAGCCTGGCATGCAGTCATCAGGTGAAGAGAGGCACCAAGACCCACGGCGGGCTAACATCTGCCTTGTCTGCTCCCGCATCCACAGCTGCAACAGCCAGGGTGTGAGTCCGAACATAGCCCCCACAGCATCAACATCCTGGCCGCGGAGACTTGAATCGAGTGGGTTTTACACAAGTTGCTTCCCGTCTCCGACTGGAGCAGCACGTCTGCATGCGTCTGCCAAGCTGAAGCCCGCCTCTTCACGGAGCTCCTGCATCATCTGTCGCAGCAGATGGCTTCCCAGACCCCGTCGCTGCACAGCCTGGGAACGATTCCGTCAAGGTGAGGCCCAAGCATCTAGAAGGGCTTTTGCTAGCTGTGGCAAGCGCAGGGTGAATGCAAAGCCGCATGACCTAGAGAGTCATGCTCTCTAGTTCTCAGTTCGAACTGCCAAACAATGAGCTTCTTACATGCCAGCATGGTACCGCAGACTCAGAGCAGAACACGTGCAAAACGATAGCTTACTGCTTCGCTGAAGCCAGCCTGAGGCAAGACTACCGTGCCCGCTCTGCAACGGACATGCCCGCACATCCGCACCTCGGAGGCGATGGTCTGTGCCATCAGTTGAGGCGGCACTTTCATCTGCCGAAGATAGACAGCCTTGAGTCTCGATGTCTTGAGCACCCTTCCAAAACAGGACCCAGCACCGCCCCAACTAGGCCACCCCACCTCAGCAGTACGCGCGTCGAGAATGGGTTCTTCGATGCCGACGATACCCAAACCGACGACATGCGAGTTGTGGCGCAGAACATACCAGCCTGAGCTTTCCCGTACATGCCGTCTGAGCCCCGTCCCACGTCTGCTCTCGCCAAGTCTCAAAGTGGCTCTCGAATCCGTCCAAGTGGCGAACGTTCGGTGTCTCGAGAAAGCAGCGCAAATCAGACGGCTTTGTCCTCAGAGGTGACGACATCTGAGGGATCGTGACCGTCCGTTGCAAGGAAGTGGACGAGCAAACTGGGAGCTCCACTTGTAGTGACTGCAACGAAGCAAGCCAAAGAGCTCCTCCAGTTGGCGGTCGTTCACCTGCAAAGGCCGGGCCAAGGCCTCAAGGCCGCGACCAAACTTACGAGACGACTTCGCAAGTGCCTCGGCAGACAGATCTTCCTGAAGGTGCTCGAAGGAGACTGTTTCTGACGACGCCCCTCTCGAGACACAAGTTCTCGTGCATGTGACATGTTGAAAATGCTTCACGAGCCTGCGACTTCGGCTGGGGGTGCCGGCTGTGCCTTACGCAATCTTACGCACATCACGGTGAGTCGTAGGATCATGGATGTGCAAGACAAAACCACATCAAGACCCCTCCCACGCGTGCCAACGCCCGTGGAGATGCCGTGCTCCCCTTTCGACACCAGGCAGAGCCGGAACATGCTGCAGATGCGACATGACGAGAACCTTCCTGAATCTCCACCCGGACCTCCCTCCCTTCAGGAGGCAAGTTCCGTTCCTAACAATTACTACATTTGCATAGCCGCATAGCCCTGACGAGTGGGCGCGGTTACATTAAGCTGCCACTGGTCACCAATGCACCTCCTGCTTGTGGGGAGGGCACCCTGGCCACGGCTCAGCATTTAAGAAATACCAGAGAAAGCCTGCAGCTCTCTTAGAGAGAGCGTGGCTTCACTTCAAAATCCCACTAAAAGCGGTCGCGCCCGTCGACCAACGCACCGAGGGCGCCAACGATGCTTGGGCCTAACCTGTTCAGGAAAAGCGAGAGCGAGACAACCTGGACATCACCATGGTGCGAAAACAGAGCCTTCGAATCACCTTCTGAACGAAAACCTGAAAGAAGCGCAGCGTGAGTCCTTGGCAACCCCACAGAAAAAATCTGAAAGCGGCCTAAACCTACCTGCCAACACTCTTCAACCAATGCTTGGCCTCCGACCTTTAGAGGAGTGGTCGCCCATGTCACCTGGGGGGTTAGGATGCCCAGCTTTTTTCAGCTTGGGCTTTATGTGTGACCGGAGAAACCCACATGCCCAGGTCACACTGCAGCTGCTGGGTGTCATCGTAGATGTTCTCAAGCTCGCCTGCGTCCACAAGGGAGACGGGGTTGGTTACAGTCAGAAGGTTGGCACGGCCTGTGAACTTGTGGAAGTTCTTGCGCACCTCAGGCAGGACCTCCCTCAAGTCCTTGAGAAGCCACTTGGTCAGCGCTTGTCAAGCCAGCGATTCACGAGGCTCCTCTGCAAATTCTCGCAAGTCTGAGAAGCGCAGGAAGGTTCGCTGTCCGCGGTGCTGGCCGGTAGAGTACACCTCTGTCCGAGTGGATCTCTGCGAATGCAGCTGTACAAACTACACAATGCCAGGATTGGACATTCACTTGCTGGAACGTGCCTCGAAGACCTCTGTTATCAGCGAGACCTATCGGTTGACGCTACCGCCCTCCCGATACTGTCCAGAGCAAGAGCTGTTTACAAGACCGACCTGAGAGTCTCTCTCTGGCGGTGCTGGGTCGCAATCGTCAGCAGCATGTCTCTTCTCATGCACCTGACTTGCGGCAAAGACAAGCCATGCAATGTGCTCGCCCCTGCCGTGCAGAGTCACATGCTCTCTGTGCGCAGGCCGTCCTTGTGCACGTCGGGAGGCTGACGCGGCGCAGCGGTCACGGACCTGCAACGCTCGAACTTGCAACACTTACGAGTGAAGGGCTATTCCGACAGCCTTGCATCTGCAGCTGCATCCTCAACCTCCACGTGCCCAGGCGGTGGGATCTCCGACTTCGACACGACCAGAGTCACCCCATCTGATGTTCTCCTCGGACTCACATCCAGAAGGCTGCATAAAAGAAGCTGAAACAGAGGTCTGCCTTGCGAAGTGCAAGCCCGCTTCGGAAGCCATGTCCTCCAACGCCTCATGAACTCACAATGTAGAATGTTTCTGCCCCGTTTTCACTGACAAGTTCAGCAATTGGTAGGCACGCGACCGTAAGCTGCATTGAGGTAAGAGGTGGTCCGAGAGTAAGTCTCTCCTTCGGGTCCTTGAGAGCCTGCACATCCACGAAGATCTGCATCTTGCAGAACACGGGTGACTGCTTCAAGTCTGTTCAGCTTCGCACCTGCATTTTGGCTTGTGCAGCTGCGAGGAACTCCCGCAGATTTGCTACCTTCAGCAATCGTGCTCGGCCTGAAAAGCATTGCACAAGACCGCGACAGCAGTACCGTGGCAGGGGAAACTCATACCGGCCTTGTGTTTCCGTCGTTAATCCAAGAGCTGCCGAGGTCTCGTGAACTATGTGCCTCTCCTGCCAATTCTCACGATGCCTAAGACCTGCTACGAAGTCTTCAGTTCCGTGGCCCCCACGGCCCACTGGTGCGGTCTGTACTGGTTAATCCCAGTCATGTTTTTAGTTGATCCGCCGCGGTACCCTGCGAACAAGAGACAAGCATGAACATCCACCCTGTGCTCTGCCATCCCTTCGGATAAGGCTCTGCATCTCCCCCTCTTCCCGTTCCCATCAGCTCGCACAGGTCGAGCCCTGCTCCTTGCTCTTCCCTTTGAACTTATCTCATCGTTATCGTGTTTTTTCTTGTTCCTCCTGGTTGAGCTTGGGCTGGACTGTGAAAGGTCACGACTCTTTAAGAATCAACAGCTTTCGCCCCGGCAGCAACACTCCTGCTCCGACAGAGTCGTGCCGAAGTCTACCACCTTCCGGCCACTGGCCAGCTTGGCACGGGTCCACCAACTTCTCACATAGATCGAAACCAACTCACTGAGCACTCCGCCTCTCCGCCCGCCAGGTGTGCAAGCTGATTGTGCACCTCACGATACTGCCCACCATGTAGCGTTGGCTAGCGAGAATATCTCGCGAGTTGCAGAGGGGTGGTGCAGTGGCCTGCGCCTTGAACTGCTGCAGATTGCAAACCTGCTAGGTTGACAGAATCTGCCCGAGCTCGCGTAAGACGTTGCCACTCTGCAGAACGAGCCTGCAATCCCGAATTGCCGTTTCCACTGACCTTAATGGAAGCCGGTACCCCTGTTGCCGTCCCACCAGCCTCGAGCCGAGATCCGGGCCGAAAGACACATCTCCAAGGCCATGGTGTGCACCTCTCTCTGAGGACTCTGATATACTCTGACAATGGCTGACAGCTGCCATGAGCTCTGATGGCACCAGCTGTCGCTGCGCGGCAGAGAGATTCTCCGACAAGGCCTGCAAAGGCGAAACCGATCTGGAGCGAGGTGGCTATGCCTCTTGGCCGGGCCTTCGACTCCCCCGGCCCAATGTCCAGAAATATCCTCTGCGAAAATCCAACCCCAAGAAAAAAAGGGCAGCAAAGGGCAGCGCTCTTCCAGACTTTACAAAGGCGCCACCACGCCTGCGGAGGTTCTGTGCAAAGTCTCCCAGGTCGTAAGCAACAATTCGTCGCTCGCGACCAAAGCCCTTGCACCACATTTGCAAGTTCCAAACAAGCCCAACAGTGAAAGACTGTGCGTGACGTTGCATTAGATCCGTTGCCTCTGACAGAGTTGTGAGATCCAGCTCTGCAGCAAGTGCATGAACGACCTCAGGACAAAGTTCTCGAGCAATGAAGAAAACCGCATCCCACCACGTCCCATCAAATCAGCGGTTTGGGCTGTGACGAAGCGTTGCGTCCGCTTCAGAGACTGCGGAAACTCCAGACGACTGTGAGTTCCCTGGGCAGAGATATTTGATTACATGGTTCATCGGGGACATTCCCGAGCAACCTCTTCTGACTGCGCTGCGAACCTTGAGCTTCTTCAGCTTGTCGCCGGCTTCGTCGGCGAAATTGCGGAGGTGGCACACCTACAAGCTGCGGCTAACACCAAAGGCTCCAATTAGGGTCGGGTCAGTCACGAAAGTTGAGAGGCCGTTGTTTGCAGAGTGTGGAACACCTGGTCTGACGAAGGATTCGCATTTCGGGGTTCAGGGCTTGTGGGTGTGTTTTGCACCTTCAGGAACTGAGGTGCGCTAATCATTCTGTCTCGCTCAGCATGGTTCAACATGCTACCGGGTTCCTTGGTATCGTCACGTGCCAAGGAGAGCTGAGGCCGGAGCGACGATGGCCGCAGTGTCTCCTCGGGCTCCAGGGTTCAGTGCCACGGTGCCGGAGCGGCCCAGATCAGCCTCAAGGCTGAGGGGCTGCAGCCAAAGCCAACTTAGCCATTTTCTGAGAAACTGTGGACGCTAATGCACAGCTAGGAGGAGCATGCCTTCGACTTGGATGCTGCGTCGCTCTCCTGAGCCGAATGCTCTGTCGATCGCCAAGCACAATTTTCTACAACGTTGAACGGGTTCAGATTTGCTTACAGGTGCCGTAGACGGACTGATGAGATGCCTACCACCGTTCACAAGCAGAAAGAGTTTGCAAACATTTCAGGTTAGGCCATGGGAAATTCGGATTCTGATGCCTGAAACTTGCGGCATGTCATGCTGACAAGATTCACACGACGGGACCCACAAGCCCATCTCATCGGCGATCTCCTTGCATAGCTGGCATAGCTATGGTCCACGAGTCCACAACCACACTACTGCAACGGAAAAGGCAACGAGTCCTCGATTATATCACATTTCTCTTCAGGGAGGAGGCGCTCCGACAGCAACGCTTGCCCTGCTCCACGAGACAAGACGCTTTCTTTGTGGTCGTCCGTCTGCCACTTGGTGAAGGTGTCATTCGCATAAGTCAAGGCATCTCCCACGGCCAAGGAACCCAAAGCACGCTGAGCCCTCTTGCGGAAAAGATCTTCCTCTTCCTTCGAGCGGGCATCCTCATCAGCAGATCTTTCCGCGCTGCATACGAGCTGAACCACAGGAACAGAAAGTCTCCTCGAGCGCCTGCGCTCATTAGGCCCCGGCTGCTCGCAAGGCTTCTGACGGATCGGCCGTTCTGCTTCCAGCTTCTCTGTGCGGCTCTTTACCCGCTGTGTAATAGTGCCCTGCTCTTTGGCAACTTTTTCGAGCAGCTCTAAAAGCCGACCCTCTTCAAGAGCTTCGAAAAAATGGTTCCACTCCTTCCTTGAGACAAAACCGTTCACTGGATTCCCGTCCATCAGGTGGAAGACCTGTGCAGGCTTCATGCCTGTGAGGGTCTCCAGATCTATCCTGAGGAGTACCATGCCTGTGGACCACACCACATGGCTAAACTTACCCTTTCGGTGGGTGTCAAACCAGTTGAACGCACGCTTCAGAGAGCCGTGCTTCAGCATCAAAATGTAGGCGAGCGCTTCGATACCAGCCAGGTTCAGTCTCTTTAAGTCCTGATTAAGCTCATCTTGTTGGAGCACTGCTTCCATGTCTGCGCTGTTGAGTTCGTAAAGGTCGAGCTCGGATGTTGGTGCTGCCAAGGCTTTCAGAAGGTCTTGCGAGACACACGTCGCATCAGTCTCCTGCAAAGGTGGTTGAACGACGACCCCAATGGGAAGCGTCTCCTCTACCTCGCTGTGCTTCGCTCCAGGATCCTCGCCTTCGTTGCTGACTGCCAGCATGGCTGGCTCGCATGGCTCGCATGGCTCTGATCTTCCTGGGACCATCTCCGTCTCTGCCGTGTCGAGGACCTGCCAGGGCAGAGCTGATCCAGCTGGCGCCTCTCTCTTCTTCTCCGAGCCTTTTTCCGCAGGGCGCACAAAGAGGCCAAGGCGAAGCCCTGGCTCTCGCTCATCTATGTACATGTCGAGGCAAAGGCAGGCTGGATTTCAGCTGCCTGCCGCTAGCATACTTTGGAGTTCTCTTCGTTCAACGGCAAGTTCTCATCTTCGTTGGCCTGCCGATGGCCTTTCGCATTTTCAGGATCATCGAAACCCAAGTCTTCAGTTGCACATCCGATTGGAACCATGTCAATAGTGGTGCTGTTCCCAGGCTGCGCTGTGTGCTCCGCCCGCTGCCAGAGTGGACATTGCAGGAGCATCACACATAGCAACAGCGCTGCCGCGGTGACGACGAAGGGGAGCCGTCCCTCTGAAAGCAGTACTCCAACCAATGAGGGTGCGGACACATCCGCCACTTCACTAATCGAGATGGTCCACAGTGCCGGGCCCAGCAAACTTCCGGCAACCCCACCTGCTGCCTGTGCCGAGTTTAGGAGTCCCATGGCCCAGCCTTGTGCATCAGCTGGGACGCACAGCGAGGCAGCAATCTCTATACCGGATGTCAAGACACCAACGAAAACCAAGGAAGGAACTCCGAGAAAAACATGCAATAGGTGTGGCAGCCCCAGAGACTGCTGCCTTGCACCAACGCAAAATCCAAACAATGTGAGGAGTGACAGCCATGCCAGGCCTTGTAGCACCTGCCGCTGTGACATCCTCTGCGTCCAGCTCGGATACATTGCCAGGGCTATGCTGAAAAGCAACGTGTTTGTTGAGGATAGGAAAGCGAAAGATCTCGCCTCCCAACCGAAATGAAACTTAATGTAAATGGGCCACAAGGTCCGGCAAGCTGATTGACAGCAAGAGACTAAACTCAAAGTGCCAGCTGCGACAAGGAAGTCAAAGCTACATCGACTTACACTTTGCTCAACATGTCTCTGTGGCTTCGGATCTGACGGTCTGCCTGCAGTGGAGCAGCCTGCTATAAGAATCACAATCCCGACCCAGCAGAAGATTGCACAGGTTCCAACCTCGGCCCTGTAACGCAGAAGCTTATCCGCAAATCCCAACAGTTGCAATCCCGAGTCGAGCGCAGGATAGAGGAAGCTCCCCAACGTCAACAAGGTCATTTGAGCACGTAGTCCCACAACGAGCAGCGCGCGCTTGCTGTGCGGGAGTTCTGACGCAATGTAGCCCTTTACCATGCTCCACTGGCAACTGCCGCCAATACCCATGAAAAGTTGCGCTGTGATCAAGTGGACGGGTGTACTGGCAATGGCTCTAATGAGGCAGCCAAATCCGCAAGAAAGCGCCGATAGCAGAAGAGGCTTCAGCACTCCACGTGAGTCCACCATCCAGCCATAAATAGGTGACAGGATCATAGAAGCAGTTCCCATGAAGAAGCTTAAGTAACCAATATCCATAACTGTCGCACCCAGCTGCAGGAAAAAGAAGGTGATAACCTGCATCCAGAGGAAACATGACAAGCATCCTGACAAGACAAGAGGGAGCGAACCAGTTGCAGACCAGCTGCCGGGCGATGAATCGAGCTTCCGAAATCAGAGAGCCAGAGCGCCAGCATCAAGGTTCTGCAGGACCAGACAGTGAACCGTCAAAGAGCTCTTGATTGAGCATCACTCGCTTGCACAGCATACAAGACTCTCAAAGAGTCCTGAATCTCGGCTCAGACAGCAGGATGGTGAGGAGCTCTCCTTGGCAGAATAGGCAGGGCATATCCCAGATGAAAGAAATGGTCGTACGATCTCGTGCAAACAAGCGACTCTGCACTCCAATCTGCTCTCGGAGATTCCATCGTGTTCCCAGAGGAGCAGCATCTTTTGCTGTGTCCATGGCCGTCATGGCTTGTCGTATGTGTGTGCGTGCTGTGCCTGCATGATCAAGAACACGTACAACGAGAAAAGAAGCTGGAAATGTGAAATGCAGAAAGGGTGTTGCCGACCGGGAGCTATCAGGCACGTCGTTGCTCCAGCTCGGGTTTCGCGCTTTTCGCTGGCTGAGCGACTCGTAAGGGATCCCGTGCAGCCCCCGTCCACCCCCGAATTTAGAGCCCGTAGCTTGAAGCGCACCAACAATCATACATGCCGTTCTCAAGGCTCCGTGAACTTTGCCAAACCCCATGATGCACGAAGGGGGCCTGGTTGGCAGACTCGCTCAAGAAGGCTTCCGCGCCTTCATTGGCATCCTGGGATGATCCATATCTGACGCAACACGAACCACAACAAAGAACAGCTTGCCATACATTATCTGGACAAGGCCAGCCCTCCAGTGCACAGGCATACTCCCCACCTTTTCGAGTTTATGATGATAAGGGCATTGTGACTGGGGAAGGTTTTCTTGTTGAAGGGTTTACAAGGTTTGTGTCTTGGGTTGCTTGAGGCCTTTTGGTTCAGGGAGGTTTGGGACGACTTCGGGTTTGCGGCAAAGTAGGGTTCTTTCGAGTCTTGCGGGGGTTAGCGTTCAGGGTTAATGGGGGTGTAGGAGATAGATATAGTTCAAGGGTTTCGAGTTTTGGGCTTGGCTGTGGCACGATCCTACCGCTGACTTGGGTTTACAGTGTGAGGTTGTGGGGTTTTGCGCCTTTAGCGCTGGGGTTTTACTGCGACACTTGAGTGAGCTGAAATCTGACAAGCCTATGATGCTGCGGTGGACAGTCTTGGATGCTGCGCGGTCGGCTTGTAATGCTGTCCAAGATGCAGCCTCTGCCTGCGAAGGGCAATCTTGCACCTATCAAGACCACGATAAAAACCGCAAAACCTGCACAGTTCTATGACTCTCCTCCAAGACAATAAGCCAGAATCGGCAACACTACTTGATACATGCACTGCGTGGTTGCACCACCTGCAACTGCGCTGCACCGTTGCGAAGGCTGGCACTCGCTCCGGATTTGCTCGAGGCACGTCCTGCACGACAGAAAGCGAAGCAGGAAACTAGCACTGTGACACCCTTTCTGTCCGCCTTCTTCGCCGTCTTGATTCTCGCTCGCGGTGTTCGCAGCGCCTGACACACCTTCTTTCGACTGCGGATGTCCCCATTGTCCCAAATCCAGTGAGAGTAGCAGACGAAGTCTGAGCGCGCTGCCACATACCGACTTCCTTTCGACATCTTGTCCAGATGGAACCTGCTAGCATTCTGGGCTTTGCTGACATGCGCGGTAGATCCCAACAGCCGCCGGAGCCTTGACGTGAGGTAGTTAAGCCCTGAAACTAGCGACATCCGGCCCTTGACGCGACTCTTGATGGCTGGTCAACTGGGTACCCCACACGAGACCCTGACATTGACGATTGCGAGTAAGCTTGGCAAAGTGATTCCTGGCACACCCCAAACCCTAAAATGGAATGGTGAATAGCACGCCTATCCAGTCTAGGTAAAAGAAATTCTTTCTCGCATGCTGCCTGTGCAGTGCTGTCGTCAAGGAAAGTATCAGAAACTTCACTGGCTGGCATCCGAACATCCCGTCGAGGTTGTAGAAGTCTACACACATGGATTACGACTGTAAGCGTAACACCGCCCGCCTCCGTTGATGCAGAGTCCTGAACCTCACGTACCAGAAACGAGTAGAGAGTTTATGACAGGAACGGAAAAGCTGTAAGATTGGCCTACACTGCAGCCCAAGATGCAACCGGAGCAGAGGCGCTAGCAGTCTCTGCTTGCAAAGGGCATTCCGTCACCTACCACAAAACATGTTCAAATCCACAGAACACATGAGGCCAGAATCGGCAACCCTACTTGACACACGCACTGCGTGGTTGCACTACCTGCAACTGCGCGGCGCCATTGCGAAGGCTGGCACTCGCTCCGGA
>CAJNDV010020979.1:21730-59389 GCA_905221635.1 Symbiodinium sp. CCMP2456
CACACACACACACAAAAAAAAAACTTAAAAACAAAAACAAGATGCTTCAAAAAGTCAGGAGAGAGCATGATGGATTCCGACTTCCAAACTCTACTTATTGCACCAGGTTTCTCTATATTCCATATCAGATGTTACTAGCTCAGGAGAGCGTCTCCCCAGAGACGTGGAGGCGTCCGTCGAAGCGCTGGCCGGCCTTTGCCTGGGAGGCCAAGCGTTTCAGGCACTGGTGGGCATAGACTCCGAAGGAGTCGTCGTTGGTTTCGGGGCCAAGGATGAGCAGCTGCAGGTTGGGGTAGGAGGCCAACATCCACTCCGCGCAATCGGCGATGAGATCCACGCCCTTCTGCTTCACCCAGCGGCCGAGGAAGACAAGGAGCCGTGCGTCGTCGTTGATTCGGAGGCCGAAGCGCTCCTGCGCCGCCCGCTTGGCATCACGCTTGGTCGCCCACAGCGGCTGATGCTGATTGTACAGCTCCTCGTTCCTGTGGTCCCTGTCCTGCAGATTCAGGGTTTCTCCTGGTTGGGGGTGATTATGTAAAATCTCAGGGTTCAGGGCTCAGGGCTCAGGGAGCCGGGCTTAGGCTTTAGCGTCCCGGTGGTTGATGGTCCTTGGGGTTGTTGATGCCTCTGATCTCCCCGAGGCCCCAGAACATCTGGTGCCGCAGCTGTGCCTCCTCAGCGTAGCGAGGGGACACGGAGGCAAGACCCCGGCCACGCTGGGCCATGGCCACGTAGCGTGCGCCTGCATACAGCATGTTGAAGCTGCCGTCGTAAACCATGTGCTCCTCAAGGAAGGCCAGGCGTGAAGTCAATGATGTCTTGGGTCTTGGGCTTTTTGGTTCAGAGGTTGGGTCTAGGCTCTAAGGGACGCAACAGGTTTGCAGGAAGCTGCCATCGATGTCGGCGTTATGGGGCTTGGGATTTGGGGTTTCGAGTCGAGAGCTTCTTCAAGCTTGGGGCTTGTAGCTTTCTTTGGGGCCTAGTGCCTCGGGCCCCGAGGGCTTAGGCGCCCGTAGGTCCTCGATGATCTTCCGCGGCAGGTTGAAAACAGCAGATAACCTGACAAAAGGCTGCAGCCGGTGTTGCAAAAGCTTGCAAGTTAGGTTTAGAACTCATGGTTCAGGGTCTGCCGCAGGGTTGTGTGTTCAGAGCTTGTGGCTGAGAGTTTGGGGCTTACGGCGGAGGTGCTGATAGTTACCAATCGGCCAAACCGAAATTCATGACTGAAATCGTCATAATCAGCCTTCTTCGCCTTTTCGCGGTCTCGTTCTTCTCCTCCTTCTCTTCTCTCTCTTCTACTCCTTCTCTCGTTCCTCCAAATCTTCCTAGCTGCTCCTCTCTGCTTTTCTCGTCTTTGTCGTCCGCGCGCCTTACTTGATTTTGTCCTCCTTAACCTCCTCTTTCTGATCTGCAATATGACAATCATCAGCACCCAGATATTTTAAGTATCAACGTTAATCTCCCCAGAGTAAACCTCTGACAGCGTCGCCACTCATTGCCGACATTCTGTTCTTCAACCAAAGTCCATGACCAACCCTCGCGTCAATCAGACTACCATCCCTTTGCTCTGATCCCGAAAACACCAGCATGAGCACCGTTGCGAGCCTCTGCAGCTCGGGCCGCCGGACCTGCACGTGGCAGACGGCGCCCTGGTACTCCGCGTTGTGCAGCACCAGCGCCATCCGGGGCGGCTGCCCGGCCTTCTCGTAGCAGGGTGCTGAGCCCGGGGCTGTCACACCCGATGTACCCTAAACCCTACATCGTAGCAAACCTTTGGCTGCAGACCCTGGCCTTCCAGGCATACCAAGGCGCAAGCGCTGGCAAGTAGTCCGGGCACTGGAAGACCCAGGGGCTGTACTTCACCTTACCGTCTAAGTCTGCATCTTCGTCGTGGTCTTAGTATTGGGATGAAAAAAAAGTATTAGTATCAATATCAGTCTCAATGTTAGTCGTAGTCTTAGTATTAGTATTAGTATTAGTATTAGTATTAGTATTAGTATTAGTATTAGTATTAGTATTAGTATTAGTATCAGCATCAGCATCAGTATTAGTATTTGATGATGGAGAGGGGCTTCAGGCAGGGCTTGGTCGTAGTCGGGTTCCGAATCGGCCATGGCTCAAACAAGTGCGGGCCCTTCTGTTTCACACTCCTAGCTACAGACGAAGCTTCTGTCGCACGGCAAGCAAAAACTGACTTAACACTCACTGCACGTGCCAACACTCACCGGGCCTCACAGCATCAACAGTACTAGTGTTAGCATTGGTACAAGCGTTAGTATTAGTCTTAATACTGGTGGTGTTAGTATTCATATTAGTAGTCGTAGTAGTAATAGTACTATTATTAGGACTGTTACTATTATTATTATTGTTACTACTACTACTACTACTACTACTACTACTACTACTACTACTACTTAGTAGTAGTAGTAGTACTACTACTACTACTACTACTACTAATTACTGTTAACTACTATTAATTACAATTATTACTGTAATTGCTATGAGTATCAGGAGTAGTCTTGTTGTTTTCTTTCTCATTATTTGTACTAACTAGTATTATGACCGAGTGACGATGAGCAGACCGACCCCCTGATTGAAGAGCGAGAAGAACTTCAGCGAGTTTAGCGACTCCGCCCTGCTGGGGTACCTTTAAAAGAGAGTTCAGGGCTTTCGGTTTAGGGCTGACGGCTCTTAGGGTTTATGGTTGAGGGCTTGGGGTTTAGGGTTTTAGGGTTGAGGATTTTCGGGATCAGGGTTGAGGCTTACTTTCGGGTGGAAATGAAACCATAGCTTTAGGTCGGGGCTACTTGGGAACGGGGGAATGTCAACACTCCCTGCGAGGCGCAGAGTCCCGCGGTTGCGGAACCACTCGTGGTCCATCATGAGGTAAGTCACCTGGGTCACTCTCACGCTTGAAGCTTTGAAGTTCTTCAAACTGAGTGACAAGATGATCTGGGCTCACGGGTTTCGACGAAATCGGCATCTGGGAAGTCCCACCTGCGGGGCTTGTGGGTTTTGCTGATCTCGTCGTGGATGGGACTCGTAGAGCTCGATAGTCTCCTCCTGGCCATCCACCGTGACCACCAGCGGGGCCTGCTTGATCCAAATGTCCTTGTTTCGAAGATCGTAGCTGTCGATGCTGGTGGGTTCGCCATTGGCTCCCGGAATCGGTTCGCCGTTGGGTCCTCTCAGATGACTCAGTGCCACGGCGTGCACAGCCAACAAGTCCGTGGGGTGGCACTTCGTCTGCTCTGTCACCACGGTGCCCAAGCCGCCCGCAACGCACTTCACCCTGCCGCTCTCAGGAAGCAGCAGCAAGTTGTGCTCCAGGGAAGCAAAAAGCACCTTGGCGCCCTGAGGAGCTGCCGAGGGCGCTTCTATCGCTGTTGGGGTGTCCTGTCCACTGACAGTCACCAGCTGAAGCCGCGTGGTCAAAGTCCGTGTCAGGAAGAAGTAAGACACCTGCAAGAAAGCAATGACGGCCAAGGAGTAGGCGAGCCCCATGGCCAACGTGGTCTGCTGGATCCCCGTCTTGGGGATCTCGGTCAAGCCTGCGACGCTCATCTCCACCAGTTCCACCCCGAAATCAGGCCCGGTCACTGCGGCCCAAGTAGCAGCAGGGACCATTGAGGCACAAAGAAAGACTCGGGATGGCATGGTCGCCCTCTTGGGCTACTGGAGCTTCTTAACTTCAAGCGAACCGGTACACATTTACGGGGGCAGGCTCGAGCAGCAACGGCCGGTCACGCACCCTGCTGTTATGTCTGCAGGGAGCTCAAGTGTCCGCAGTGACTGAACTAACCTTCACCACACCACAGGAGAAACTTTGCATGCCGCCGGACTAAAATTCTGGTGGCTGTGCGGTGTGGCGAGACGCCGCGGTAAAAAATGAGCTAAACTCCAGGCCTCCCTGGTTCGGACGGCAGGGCACCTCAGAGCTTGCAGCCTTCGCAAGCCTGGGATCCAAGAGCAGCGTCAGGATCGCCAAGGACAGGCAGGAGAGACCGATGCCGAGGCGGACCCCTTCGCAGCCTTGGCACCCTTGGCACGCAGGGGCTCGAAGCCTTATAAGCATGAGAGTGCTCGCCGCGATGCTACCAAGCACCGCCAAAGGCCGAAGTAGCACACAACCGTCAGAGGCTCCATGCCCAGCAAGCACTCCGAAACGGGGTCGCTCCAGGTGTGAGCAGAACTGGCATTTGCTTTCGTTGCAGAACTGCTGCACCGGCAGAGTCAGTGCCATGACATACAACATTTCCACGGTGGAGAAGCAATCCTTCTGCAGCACTGTCACGGTCAAGATCAGTTGAATGATCAACAAGATGGACCGCAGAAGCACGTGGAGGACAAGCATGGTGCACCACCTTCTCGTGCCGTGTGCCGACCGCCCACTCGCCGCCCTATAGGCTGACACCCCATCAAAGAGTGCCATGAGGAGCAGACAAGCTTGTGTGAGGCAGGTTGAAACGAATGTTAAGACACTGAACCAGCGGGCGGCACAGCGGCATTCAACAACTGCAAAGCTGCTGTCGCTTTGGAGTTCTTCGATCGGAACACAAACGCCAGGCTTATGAGTGCAAGATGACGGGCACTCTGAGGGGAGGCGGCATTGCCAGAGGTGCTCGAGTTCTGGACCGAGGGGCGTCTGGTGCTTAGAGGTTAACATGCAGAGCTTCATGGCAACGAGCACGTGTTTCTGCACAATCGTGACTCGGAAGTGGGTGTCCTCGGGCCACAGGGGAAGCCTCCCCTGCCATGCCGCTGCATTCACCACACCACATACCACGGACAGCAAACCGAGCGAGGTGCAGACCGAGGTGATGGCCCTCAGGGGATCAGTCTCACCAAGCGACAAATGTGTGTGGAGGAAGATGCAGAAGCTGATCAGGGCGTTCCCAGCAGCGATGAGCTGTTTGCCGCGCCAGGTGGTGAAAATCGCGACAGCTGCGCGCAGGGGGGTGGACCGCGTGGCAGAAGCCTCGACCCAGCGAGTTGTGCTCGCTCGACCCGCGGCGCTTCCCGCGAGGATCAAGCCGGCCAAAGCTGCACAAGCGATGGCGACAAACGCGATGGCTGGACCGAGTTTAGTCTCGCAGACCCGGTGACCAAAAGGTGTGAGCACCTCGTGACAGCCCCGGTCCTGAAAGGCCCCTCCATGTCGAAAAGCAAGAGCTTGAAGCCAAGCGGCGTGGAGTGCTGCAGCAAGCATGGGCACCGCCATTGCATGTAGCACTGCAGCACCCGCATCATGGCGCCACCCCCAGAAGGTCACAAGGACATGCCCCAAGCAGCACCAAGAAGAGACCTGATCTGGTGACAAGCATGCAGCCAGCAGTGCAAAGCAGGCCTCAGTGCGGTGCAAAAGCCGTTGCCAGCGTCGTGCACAGCACCCCACGGCAACGCAGAGAGCTGCAAGAAGCACGGGTGCCGTGTTCACGAGAGCCCAAGTGTGGACAGGGCAACTGCCACTGCCTGCCGGCGACGTCCAGCCGTTGGGGCAGGTCAGAGCCATCGGCTGGCCGTCGGGTGAGTATCTTCCTTCGGGCACTGGCTGCGCAACCAAGACACTTCCAGCAACCACCAAGGCTGGCTTCCAGGATAGAGGCACCACCCCGGGAAGATACAAGTCCTGACCGCCCGGCCAGGTGTCGACGACGAAACTGCTGCTGCCAAAATAGAACGGGAGAGTGGCCTCAGGTTCGCCTCCGCGAAGCGTGGCCTTGGGCCCATAGAACTCCAATCCCTGGCCTGTCGTCAATAAGAAACCCCCAGTGCGTAGCGGCAGCGCTCCAGTTGTCTCGTGGTGGCCGACTCTGAGATACGGCCAACCACCACTGCTCAGGTTGCTTTCTTCATAGATTGCGGCACCACCTCTCCAGCTGCCCTCGTCCTTGAAGCAGGCACATGGTGGCTCCTTCCACGATGTGACGGAGAGAACCACACGGCCACCAAGGTCAGCAAAGCCTGTGAACGGGTTCTTTGCAAAGTGCGACATGTGATACCCAGGTTCGCCCAAGAGGCACTTGGAACCACTCGAAAACTTCATCCGGTCGTGGTCAATCCAAACGTATCCACTAGCTCCCAGTACCACAACGTTGCCATCTTTAGCTACGATGGTTCCTCTGGCCATCTGGTACCCCCAATTCATGGCGTAGAAGGTCCGGTCGTAGATAGGTGGGGTTAGGTTGCACCAAGGATATACGGATGCGCCGAAGTCATAAAGCTGAATTGTGAAGCTAGTCTTCCCCATCGTAAACACGTGTGCAACCCAAATGTCCTCAGACACCTCCAAGATTGTGATGGGATATCCGTCGGAGAAGATCTTGAATGGCTTCTTCGATGGCAGACCCACTGCCTTAAGGTCTGCTGGGCGGTAGGTATAAACCCAGTTGTTGGCAGTGCTCACCGCTACCCCTTCATCCAGGGAGTGGATGCGGTGAATGCGTTCGCCCAACTCTGGAAACATCACGGGCAACGTGGCTCCGTGCTGAGACAGCTTCAGGAGTCTCAAGCCCGTTGCATACGCAACTGCGAAGGTGGAGTCACCAAGAGACGCGAGAGCCCCATGGCCAGTCCTAGCAGAACCAACCGAATCGCTTCGGCGTGGATTCCATCCAAGTCTACTCAAAGTCACAGCCACGCCAGTCGCCAACAAGATAACCACGCTATCAGAATCTGCGCTTTCAGTGGCAGCGATGATGTCGGCTGTGAACTTGGCTGCGACCGGTTTGGGTTGCTCGAGGCGCGCAACTGCACCGGGTTCGAAGACGCTCAGCGTCCCGCTCCCACAAACAAGGAGAGCTCCGTCGGAGAGCTTCAGTAAGTAGGTGACATTCATCTTCCACGCAAACGTAAGACCTGCATCGCGAGTGATGTCTTGGCCGCTGATGAAGAGCAACGCAGTTTGGTTCGTTCCAGCAAGACCACCATCCACCTCAACGAGGTATGTCACCTCCGCCATGTTTGACGAAAAGATCTCGGAGTCAATGTGCAACCAGCGCTCACCGCCTGAGGTTGGAGGAGATGACGTACGATGGGGGTGTCAGGGTACGGCTTTAAGTAAGGATAGTGCGTTTCAAACTGAACTCGCACAGGCAGACAGCAGCTCTGGAAGAGTTAGGCCTTCGTCCAGAAGCATGAACACGGGAATGCGGCCTTTGGGCGGAGCTTTTGGCCACATGTGGAAGCTCAGTGCAACACCGCACTCACCCCATGAAGTCATTGCGGTCAAAGCCATGTTAGGTTCGACGGTGAAGTTCTTGAACCAGTGAAGACCGAACTCGCTCGCTTGCATCACACGGATTATGCCGAAGCTGTGCGGAGAGTCCCAATCGTCAACAGGATATAATTTGGAGTTGAATTGGCACAACAACAGAATGCTGCTGTTGCAGGACTTGACGAAGAAATTACCGGCAAAAACGTCAGCGGGAAAGCTTTTCAAGCGCCTGGGCTTGCCACCACCAGCTGACAGAGTGGTCTTTGGCAGCAGAACCAGCGCTCCATTATCTCGCTCAGGGTTACTCTCGAAGGACAACAACGCGATGAGGCCACCGTCAGCAGTTGGATATGCGCAGACGAAGTTACCGGGCCAAACAGCTGCGATCACCCGCGTCTCAGGCGTAGGAATTGCATTCTCCCTTGCAAGCCGCCCGCCAAGCAAGGTGTAGATCTGGCGCTCAACCTCCACAGCCTTTGGGGAGCCGAGAACACCGGCTGGCGTAAATGGAAGGTATTCGCCGGCAGCTGGCGGCTGCCACGCGGCTGGCACACGCTTCACCGTCTTCACCTTCGGAGCTGTTTGGGGCACTGGAGGTGGCCAGTCCTCTGGGCATGGTACGGAGCAAGTGTCAGCAGCGACAGCAAGCTTGCACAAACATATCCAGCCACCCAGCAGGAAACTGGAGCCGGTGACCACGAAGACCCGACCAGATCCCATCACTCCAGCCGCTGTGCACTGACCATCTTCGACCTAGCGACCTAGTACAACAGGTGCTGTGGCTGTAGAGGGTTTAATCTAGGTCTTGTGCAAGTAAGGGTGTGGATTGTTTATGGCTTGTTGTGCGGTCGCAAAGATTGCCTTCACATCAACACTGGACGTCCTGGATGGACTGTGGTACATGGCATACCATGCCGTCGTCCTACCCGCTGTACTGGTGCCGTAACTTTCAAGACGAACATCAACATTCGATAAGGCGCCATCGAATCTGACTGGGCGATGCGCTCCTTTTCCTGGCCTGCGGGTACCGACGGTCCTGCGACCCGGAGGTGACACTTCCCCACCCTGAAAATCGCATGTTCAAGGCTCAAATTCAGAAGATGCAACTGTACTTCAGTGACGGCACTACACCAGAAGGGCTCTTGCTTTGTGAGCACCGCACAAGAGCCTTCTGCAAAACGGAGGTAAGCCCCCGGGAGTCCGCGCTCGCACTCAGTGGCTCATTCCCCTAGCTTCTCCCCCAGTTCGAGGATGCGAATGAACTCATCCTCGGGAAAGCTGGGAGTGCGGAGCCCGTCTTGCCCGTGCTTCGCAAACATACTTCAAGCCACCTACAATGCTCCCAGCCTGTAGGAACCTTCTTCGAATTCCATCGCAAGTGATGTGGGGTGCTGGAAGGAGTAAGTGACGGCATGCCACCCAGACAGCATGCTTTCCCAGCGGGTCCTCGGTGAAGGACAGGACGCGCGCCGCCTCCATGTGAGCCCGCTGCCTCTTCAGCACCTGGACTGTCACCCTGCTTTCGAGGGTAGTTGGAGGATCATGGGACTTAGTAAGTAAGGTTATAAGTCCCTTAAGTATAGTTACCCTAATTATAACCCTACTTACTAAGTCCCATGATCCTTTAAGTAGGACAGGACAGCAGGGGAGTTCAGCAGCCAGCGGCCTCGATGAGCTTCATCTGCTTCTTGAAGGCGTTGATCTGAAAGCATCGGACCGGAAGCTTGAGGGTTGCTCTACCACGCCTTCTTGGAACCGAGGCTTTTTCTCTACGCCGGGGGGGCACGACAGCGCCTATAGACTCTAGAGATCTTCAGCTTTGGTGTCACCACCCACCCCTGTGCGTCCCGATGGCTCACGCCCACCCGCCCTCGGCTCTAACTGCCGCAAAATGGTTGAGGCAAAACCAGATGTCCTCAGTTTGGGGTGACTTCGCGTCCCTCTCAGCTCGATGCCAGCTCTCCGCGCTGCCGTTCGAGCTTCCTGACCTCTCACACAAGCGACTGCGTGGTATTCTCTGGAGGCTTCTCCAAATCTCAGCTCAAGCTCCGAAGACACAACACTCTAGTGGCCTCTCCGGTCAAGCGGTCTACTTCTTTGCGGTCAGAGGCGACCCGGTCGCGCTCCTCAGCTCAACGCACTCCAAACGAAATAACATGCGTAGGAACTTAGCCAGGAAGACTCTAACCACTAATATAGCTTGCCAGGTCTTGGCGCTTTAGAGCCTGCAGAATTCCCGAAGCGAGATGCGAGTCTGACCACAAGCGAAAGGAAATCCTGATATCGCATAGCCTCTCTCGCTGTTTTTGCACTCCTCTCGTCTTTCTGCGTCCTGGACGTTCGCAGTCGCGGCAGCAGCCTGGCGACAAGGGCCCAACATCGGTTTGGGCTTTTTTGGGCATGTCCGGAGCCGAACTCGCTGCAACGGCGTAGTCATCCCTCTGTATGGGCCTCCTTTGGGCGACAGATGGGGCTTTTAAGAGATGCTCTCTTCAAGTCTCCAGCGAGAATGGGGCACACGCGGGGATACTGATGGGCGTGCCGCACTAGAACAAGCTCTCTCTGCAACAAACTCGCTGAAACGGCCGCTGACAGGGCGCGAGGACGATGTGGGCCCGCTCTACAGCGCCACGCTACTGGGAGATGGGGTCAGTGCCCCAAACGGAGGCATTGGAGCACAGACCGGATGGGGCACGGAGGCAGCGGAGCCATGGAGCTCCGGTGCCACCTACGACGACCTCTGCAAAAAAGCACAAAAAGAGCCAAAGCAAAAAATCAAGAGGAGCCTTCCACTTGTCGCTCTCCTCCATGAGCCGATTCAGGCGGGCTTCCTGACTTCAAGGGGGGCCCTGGTGGTTTATGCTTGCGACTTAGACTGATTCGGGCGCTTAGGGTTGAGGGCTAGAGGACTGGATCACAACGAAGGGGGCAACCTGTTTCAGCACGGCAGGCGTGGTAAACAGAGGCCGTCCGGAATCATACACCCTTCTTGCCAGGCCTTGCTGCTGCATTCCGCCTCTGCTTTCCGCAGCTTCAAGTCCAGCTGGTCTCGCTCCTACAACATTTGTTGAACCCTCCCTGAGTTCCTAACTTACCTAATCGGCACCGCTGGCATGAGCTGTATGTGAAGCTCAACTGCCTAGGCCTGCAATCACTAATCACTAAGCCCCCAGCAAAGCCTGGAAGCCACAAGGCTTGAACAAATCCTTCCCAGATGCCCTCCTTCGTCAGCTCCGAGCGTTCCACCTCAAGGTCTTTGGCCTGCAGGGGCGGCTTGAAGTTCATTTTAGCAATACGGCGAGGCTTTCCACTTTCGTAGATGTTTCACAAGGTTCGGCATTCTGGCTCAAGATTCGGATTGGGGAGACTCCAGTTATTCCCAGAAGCAAGAGCCACAAAATCCCGCATCGGATGGCACTTAGCTGTGGGGGTTTTGAACATTTGACGCTCTTTTTGTTCGCGCCTTGGTCTCTAAGGTGGCGAGCTGTTTCTTCAGCTTCTCCTGCTGTAGAACCAAGGACTCACATATACTACCATAAAAAATCATATGCGATCATATACTAGAACATACTATCCGAATATACGAGAATGCACAGAGACGGGGAAGTCGATTTCCGGCACCAGCTCCGGCATCTCCTCGCAACCTTTCTGAGCTCTGTCCGGTTCAGCATATTATCGTATGCTGTCGTGGGTTGTCATATACTCTATCTATATATATATATATATACTATATTGCAGTAGATTTCTGTATGTAGTGTCATCTTGTCTATCTACCTGGCCGTGGTTGCAGGCTGGCCAACAAACTATCGTCTCCTGCGACTGCTCGAGGGATGCGTTTGTCTTCCTGCAGGAGAACATCGCGTATTGGTTAGCCGCCACAGAATCCCTGTGTTGGAAACACTTGCGGAGCAGCATGAAGGGCAAGCGTGCGGCGAATCGAATTCACAGCAACCCCTTGTCAGACGAGCGTCTGCAAGCGCTTCGCCTCTTCAGAAGCCTGAAGCAGGCCGTGTTCCCGTTGTCATGATCCTCCCGGTGCCTTTATGGACGGCATCGCTTCCCAAGGCTCCAGCCTGTTTGCTCTCTTGCCGGGCTTCTTGCGCCTGAGGCTTGATGGGTGAGATGGCGCTTGAGGCTGTAGCTGAACTTTAGCTGCTTTCAGGATCGACCTCCCGAGCTCTGGAGTCTTCAGTCCGAACTGCATGCTCCCCTCAGACATCCCCCGCAGGCGCAGAGCACCACATCCCAAATCTTGGGAAAATTGGGGGTGCAAACCCTCTAATTTCGGCCTCTGTCTCACGCTGTGATAGCTCTGACAGAGCTCGGTCGAGCTCCTGGCAACGCAGAGACTCTGTCAAGACTTTGGGAAGCCGTCTTTGGGGTTTCGGGTTCAGAAGACTTGGCAGCTGTTTAAGCGAGACCTCTACATTGAAGTACGCAATTCGAAGCAGAAACTCCTATTCAACGACAGGCTCACGCACGATGAGATGTATTTCGGGCCAAGCTAAACAAATGAAGACTTCAGACAGCGATCACGGGCCACGGACACCTTTCTCCAAAAAAGCAACAAAGGAACCCCTACACACCCTTCCATCGACGCATTTTCTTCCCGTTCGCTCGAGAGCCCTGGGCTTCGGGGCTTTGGGGCTTCGGGGCCATTTCGGCCACCAGCCAAGCGCACGTTGAGAGCTCGAGGTGAGGTCCAAAAGAAGCTTCGTTCGGCTGAAGGTGTAGGACTTGAGAGGCTTAGGGTTCTAGGGTTGCTTAAGGTTTCGGGCTTATGGGTTTGTGGCAAGGATCGCACTCATTACGCTTCACTGTAAGGTATTCTTTCGGCTCGAGCTGGATTTTGTTCCGTCCCGGCTGTTTTCCGGTTCGGAGCGGGCACCCAAGGCCAGCAACCCCTGCCACGTTCCCAGAGCACTGTATACGAATAGTGAATAGTGCCGAAACGACTGCTAAGCTGAGAATGAAAAATCGTGATCGTCGTCTGCTTCCTCACGCAGCACCAGGACTGCCGTCATCATGATCATCACGCATGTCTACAGTCTACAACTTCCTTACCAACCTCGTGACCATGAGCACGTGCATCAACGGCAGCGGCAGCATGGCAAGGCGTCGTCGAACTCGTCACTGAGGACTTTGCTCTCAGCAAGCCTCTCGGAAACACCCACCACCACCACCACCACCACCACCACCACAACCACCACCACAGCAACAACAATCACTAATAGCAGCAGTAACTACAGCACCGCCATCACCACCACTACCCCCACCACGGCCGACAACAACCACAACCATCAAACTGTGATCATCGTGGTCTTCCTCTTCTGGTGCTTGCAGTCGTCGTCCAGCACAACAGTTGGTTCAAGCCTCACGCAATAGGTCCGTAACTAAACTCTTCCGCAGGCGTTGGTTGCTGTGCTTGGAATCCGCTGCGTCTACGTGAAGATGCGCTGGGAGCCTTGGCCAAAGGCTTCAGCTGAGGGCTTGATACTCTGGGGTCTGTTCTTGAAGAACTTCGGGCTTCGGACCTCGTGTATATGGTTCAAAGCAGGATTGCATAAGTCATAGCTCTGTGAGCTAGTTGTGTCAAATCGATTTTATCCTTGACCTCCTGCCCACCCGTTCGCAAGTTTGCAAGCCCATTGAGGGGAAGCCCGTTGTGATCCAGCCCACTCTCCTTCGCGACCGTCTTCGGTTCATGGAACTCACAACAAGTACCTGGTTTGGAGATGGTTTTCCAGGCACGGAATCCCAGGGCTGGAAGTCCAAACATCCAGTCCGGGAATGCACAACTCCGAAGAATCAAAGCTGCCAAGGAGCGTCGGGCAGGCTTCCGGCAGATGGGGCAGACCCGTCGAGAGCGTGCCAGGCAGCGTTTGACACACGGCTCGCAGACACAGAAGTGCCTCGGCTCGCGAGGAGGCAGATGGTCACTTACTTGAAAGGCTGAGCAAGAAAACCGCTCAGAACAAAAAGGAGGCCTTAAGAAACCCAGGAGCCCGCAGGGTATGAAGGCGTGGGTCTTTTGTTGATCCTCGGGACTTGTTGAAACCAGACTTGAGGCAAGGAAGCACAAAATTTGCCTGGCCGCAGCTAACGAGTCTCTGCATCGCTGAATCCCTCGCCTGGCCTGGCAGATGACACAGACCCGGTCACTGTCCGTCTCAGGGCTGCCGTCCGCCTTCCGCTTGGCCTCGGAGGGCAAGGATTGAACTTCGGAGCTGCGCGAAGCCTCTCTTGGCCTTCCGATCAGCGTCTTAGACCCTTTCCGGCCGACAGGCGGGCTGAGAGATGGGAGGCGGCGACGCGGGCTGCGCTGGCTCCGGCTCCTGGCGGATGTTCTGGGAGCCGTCAAAATCTCTGCCCCGAGCTACGAGGAGTGGCGCCTCCTCGCTAGCCACGACGGTCGTGGGCGATGGCGGCACGGATGCATCCGACTCCACTCGTCGGTTCCACCGCTCGTCCCCAGATGACGACTCCACCTCGCGTAGGCTCAGGAAGTTCCTGCTCTGAAACTCGAATAAAGCCCGAAAACCGCGCGTTTGTCTGCGCCTCCTCCGTTTCCGGGGCTGTGTCCGTTTCACTGTCCGACGCTGGACCATGCTCCTCCTCTGTGAACTGGAGAGGCTGCCTGAGTCGGATTCTGTGAAACGAATGAACATATAATGTACGAGCAACACACGTCAAATGTGTACCCTGATGTACAAATTTGCATATATTTCCAGATATATAACAGGTAGACAGGTACACAGATTGAAGGAAAGATGGAATATATAGCTGAAGATTGAAAGGAAAACTTTCCGTGACAGCATTTGTTGAATCTGCGATGCTTCCGTCCCCTGCACTGCGTCGGGTGATACTGTTCCCCTCTCGCCTACAGTGGACCTCCTCAGCGGCCTGAACTCAATGCTTAAAAAGTGTTGGTGGGCACCTTTCGGCATGCCGTGGGGAGGTGTAAGTGAGAAGTTGTTGGAATCGACTTTTGACATCCGAGCTGCAGGAGGCGTAGTCGGTGGGAAAACAAGCGACCACCTTGATCTACAATCTCCGCAGTGAACCTGAGGTCACGAGTGACACAACGACCCTGCAGCTTCCTTGTGGAGATGCCACCAAGTGGCAAGATCCAGGCGCCAGGGCTCAGAGCGGGTCCTCCAATCAGGCGATCTGATGCTAAAGAGCACTGGTCTGGCTTTGTTGAAGGGTCCTCTTGCGAGCATGCCCGGTGCTGCCATGAGAAGCAGTGGTTCACCGTAGACGTGCTCGTGCAGCTTCATGTGGACGCTCACCTGTCCCGTCTGTGATGCGACCTACGCCGCTGCAGACATCAGCCGAACACGAGCAGACACTAGCCCAACGCTGACCCTGAAGTCCCAAACCCCAGGGCCGTGTCCGCTGTGACGGTTTGCTGGCTCCATCGGACTTTGCCCTTCCACTCCACCTTCGCAGACTGCCAGCACACGCCATCAGCACGACTACTACGGCTCCCTTTCAACGTCCGGCCTTCTTCCCTAAGAAGAAGGCCCGGAAGACCCCAGAGTTTCTCCAGGAGCCCCTTGCCAGCTGCTCGTGCTGCGCATGGAGCCCGCAGCAGCGCAGGTAGAAGCTGTAGGTGAAGCTGTAGTCCGAGGGCGTACCCATGGCACCTCATCCGACAGCCGTATATGGCTTCAATCCTTGAACCCTAAACCCTAAACCCCCAGATCCAACCCTCCAAGCGAGCAGAGCGACGGAAAGCCCGGCTCACGGCCCCCATTCGCAGGCCCACGAGCTGCGCCATCACCATGCGGCCTCGCTGAAAGCAGAGCTTTGCTTGTGAGGAGCCGAAGCTTGCACCGTAGACCTAGAAACTGCAAAGTTTCATTCCCTAGCAGCCCTAGCACCTGTCAGTTCTGTCATGTCGAAATTGAAGTTTTGGGCGGGCGAACAGGATCTTTGGCGCTCGCATGCCTCGCAGTCGTACAGCGAGAAAGCCAACCCAGTCTCCAGGCAAGAGGAAGTTCGTCCAGACACCTGCCGTCATGCGCTCAATCTGTCCTACTTTCTGTGTGCACATTTGTATGAAACAGGGACAGGCTTCATCCCGCCTTCCGAGACGAATCCTTTCAAGCACCATCCCTCCTCTGGGAGGGCCACACGGCACTCACCTAGGAATCTGGCTATCGGCTAGAATGCTGTTGTTGCATCGAACTGGGAGGTGATCAAAGAGCCAGTATCTAACCCAATCGCGCCAACAGAACCGGAGCATCTCTCTCTGCAACAATCCTCCACAGGAGCTCTTACACCGGCCAAGCTGCGCCCTGTCTCGGGGATGTCAAGGAGGATGCCCTCGTGCCTGCCCCCATATCGCCGGGTCACATTTTCCGGCAGCTTTCCAAAAGCGCTCGTGCGACCAAGCTGCTTGATGGCCGCACCGTTCGGGGTCGAGCGGCCTTGAACGGACAAAGACCCAACACCCAGAGCTGAACGGGTTCATCCCTTAACGTCACTTACGCGACCACAAGGCCCGGATTTGTCCTTCCTAAGCCGCCTCACGGGAACGAGATGCTGGCACACTGGTGTAAACTCCAACACCCTTGCCTCAACGGTCGAAACACGTTGCAAGGCCGAACCTGGCGCTGCATCTTTCACACACCAAGTCACGATTGAAGTCACGAACATCGTGAAAGATGCCTCGGTGGCCGACCGGGGCATCAGAAACTGAGATCTGCGACGGTCGAGCACCGGAGGCTCCCCTGACTCCCCTGACTCCGAGGCTCTTCGTGGCTCCCTGGCGCATTCCTCAATCTCTTGGAGAGACGGAGAGCTGCCCATCTTTGCCCATAGCCGAAGTTGAAACCACGACGGGGCCAGGGTTTTCAGCGGTCTGAGTCTATGCCGTCTTGGGCTGATATGCGAGGGGAACGGCTCGCGGGGTGCTCCACTTGTTGATGTCTTCTCCTCCGGTTTGGGCTCCTTCGGTTATCACTTCCAGCCGAAAAAAGCCCACGTTATGAACTCGTCACTCTGCAGGTGGCGAACGCTCGCTGGTGCTTCATGGCACCACAATGCTCCGGCGCCTGTCCAAAGCTTCTCAAAACCAGAAGAAAGCCTGAAAACTCTTCGGCCGTGCACCTCCTGCAAGGCCAGGATGCGTGCATTCTGCACGCGGATGGTGGTTTGCAAGGCCTCTTTCAATCACGAGCCGATGACGGCCATTGATACAAAACATATATGCATGTGCATCTGTAGTACTATGTAATTATGCTGTATGGATGTATACGTGTATGTTTTTGCACATATGTATGCTTGAACATGGTGTTGTGCATGTGCAGAGAAAAAAGAGCTGTCTCTTGCCCGCACCTCCTCTGCGACAGCGCCGATGAAGGGCTCAGACCTCCCAGGTTTGGGGGCTTTGGGTTGCTCTTTAGGGTTCAGGCTTTTGGGACCTAGCCTCCAAGGTTCAGGCAAGGCATTGTGGGGCTCAGGGGGCGCTGGGCTTAGGGTTTAAGGTTCAGGTGGGTTTCAGAGCTTTCGCGGCTTTCGCATGAGGTTCTGGAGGCTGACCACAACAATAAACTCCAAGGGGTTTTTCCATGGCCTGGGGGCGTCGGGTTTTCTCGGCAGGGTTTCAACGGTGGAAAGCGCAGCAGGGAACGGTAATGCCGAGGCTGATGAACTGCTTCTCTTGAGATTGACACTCAACATGATGATGCTCTCCGCTTCTTCAACCAACCGGCGCTTCTCCGAGTTCCGCGCGCTGCCCCAAGGGCCGCGGCCTGGCGGCTCTGCACTTCTTCAGATATTAGCTATGACCCTTGTAGGGGTGTAGGGTTTCGGGTTCACGTTTCTTTTCGCTTGTCTCCGGCTTGAGCGGGAGATTTGTGGGTGTTCGGGCGGTTCCTCGGCTCGAGTCACGGGGGTCAAATCCTACATGCTCGAAATCCAGCTAATGTTGGTGGCATTGGTCGTATGTCCAAGCCCACCAACACAGGTGATTGCAGCACGGAAAAGCCATCTATCCGACTCCATCCTCCCTGTCAGGATCTGAACCCGAAGCCATCCAAGACTGGCGGCCCACTTCAGTAATGGTTGATTTGAAGTCATGGGTTGTGCGTACTAGAACGTCCCGCCGCATGGTGTTGTGTTGTGTATTTTGTGGTGGAACAATGTTCCCACCACAATCTTCAACACATTTCAAGCTTATCCCAGTTCCTTCAGTTGAATCTTCTCGGACGCTCAGCTCTTTCAGTTGCATCCATGGAGATTAGCCGCCGTCATTGCGGGCTCTTGCCCTTCGGTCACAAAGGCCCCGAGGAACGGAACAGGTTCATGCAAACAGTGCCCGAGCAGGGGTCGCGGCAGCAGCAACGGCAGTGGGTCGTAGTCTGGCCTGTGTTGACAATGATGGTGAGGATGGTGAAGACGATGATGGTGATGATTATGATGATGTTGACGGTGGCCAAGTGGACTCCCAACCCCGCCACCCACCCTGCGACCCGAAGGCCGTGAAAACACGGAAAACGCACGACAGAAATCCAAACATGCCTCTCTACACATATGCATAGACTTGAATACAAAACATACGCATAAGCATATGCATAAAATATGCATATCTTCGCAGGTTTTTCAACACATGAGCATGCACATGTACAAGGGTTCATGCCTTATGTATATACTTGTATACTATACCTGCGCTATATGTACGTACATGCATGTATGCATGCATGCATGCATGCATGCATGCATGCATACATACATACATACATATATGTATGTTCATGTGTATGCAAAAAGTGTTCATGTATGTGTTGCTTCTTTATGCATGTACTTACTTGTTTGTGTCGTATTTGTGTACTTAATTTCCTTGTTCAGTTGAACTTGTCTATGTATTTATTCATTTCTTTGTGCATCTGGTTATGCCATTGTTCTTGCTATTGGTTTACTGATTCGTTTGTGGAGTCATGTCTTTATTAACTTGCTTATGTGTTGTTGATATGTACATGTGCTTACTTACTTTTCGTTTAGTCGTCGAGTTATTGAACTTGCTGATTTGATGCAATGTCGAATTTATATGTGAGGTTGCATACATGAATGTGCATACATGAATATCCATGTATGAATGTGTGTGTATATATACATGTATAACATTTGTATATGTATATATATACATATGTATAAGAGTTCATTTACATAGACACGCCCACATACCTATGCATAGACATAGGCACATACGCGCACATTTACATACACATGCAGATACATATGCCTAGACAGATGCATACGCAGACACGTTGGTACGTTGATCTATTCATCTATGTATACTATGTAGACACGCACACACACACACAACGTATAGTGTGTATACAAAAACCCTAAACCCTAAACCCTAAACAGCAACTTACGGATCACCTGAAACGCTTCTCTTCGCAGGATGGGAAGCGAGCGGCGGCCGGCTAGGATCGGGGCTGCTTCGGGGTCTCCGCAGACGTGTCCGGTCCTGAAGGAGAGTTGCTCTCAAAATAAGTACACAATAAACGGTTCAGGGTGGTTTAGGGTTTAGGGGCATTTGATTTGGTGAATTATAGTGGTCGTTACCATTAAGATTCAAGATGCTCGTAACTAGTAATTAGTTAGGATCTGTTCTGGAGGGTCCCTTGCTTTGTGAAATCCCTTGGGCCTTGGGTGCTTCGGAGAAGGGCTCGGAGAGCGCCCAAACCCCAAGATTGGACGGTATTGTTGCAGTTTGAGGCTTCATCGCCATACGAGCGGCATGCGATGCAACATCACTCAGGAGCCCGGAAACCCTTGCATCTCAAAAAGTTTGGCCAAAGGCTGTAGCAACAAATTCGCAAAGCGAGGGCTCGGCAGCTCCACAGTGGCAGCTTCGGCCGCTGCTGCCGACGACACCTAACGAATGTAGCGCGGAGGCTCTGTTGCAGGGTTACTGCAATCAAAATCCGAAGTCCGGTGGAAACGGAAAAGCAGCCATATCTCTTGAAGCTAAAGGAGTTTTTCTCATGAGCATGGGAGTGTCAGCCACTTCTCGCCTCTGCACGGGTAGGCCGAAGCGTGCAGGACCTTGGTCCGCGTCATGCCTGTCGCCTCGAGAAACCCTAGAAACCCCATGTCGAGACCAAAGAAGTCCTTTCAGGACAGGCTCGTGCAGCGAACCTCCCCCAAACCCTACACTTCCAACCCCAACTCCGCACCGCATGCCGAAACTCGAAACTGTTCGATAATTTTTCCAAAAAAAAGCGAGAACAGCAACTCCTCAAAGAACAAAGAACCACGTTAGGTATAGGCACTCATATAACCGCCCTACTGAGCCGAAACCCTCCCTACGTAACTGAGGTCGCAAGCTCCGCTTCCCTGATCGCGTTGCAGGCCTGTGGGCTGTACCGCAATGGGTCAAAAGACTTGTTCTTGAGTTGTTTCAGGAATGACTGGTGATTTACTTGCTGTTCTTGATAGCACCGTTGTTGCTAGCTGCTAGTGCTACTAGCATAGCTACCTTTTTGTGTCGATGTTTTCCTATCGATGATTATCGGTGACCTCTATCAAGACTTCGAGGGCTTGTGGGCACACGGTGAAGGATGTCAGGTCATCTGCTTTTTCTTATCAGCATGATTACGCCGTCTAATGGTAGTGATGATTACGACAAAGATGACTACGACAACGTCGAAAAGACTTGCAGTGAGAGAGATGAACTCCTTCTCGCACTCTCGGCAGCCCTCTCGTTTGCAGCGGTGCATTCGTGGCTTGTAGGTTCTAGCTAAGTTCCATGTCAAGACCTCCAGGCACATGGTTTGCAAAGTGCTCCTACAGGAAGGGGCCAGTGGGCTGCAGGCCGGGCCTGGAAATGGCTTCGAAAAGGCATGAGAGGACACAGCCGTCCAGGGAAGGGAGAGACAGCAAGAAAACACTGGTGCGATTCTACTTCCGCCGAGCAGGTGCAATCGCACCCTGCCGTCGAGGGGCATTGAGTCAGGAACAGACGCTGTAGGAACGAGCGAATCTCTTACAAATCCCAAGAAGGTGGCTTCAAAGTCGCTTGACTCATTCCGCCATGACTCCGCCCATCCTTGCAGACTTGAGTCTTTCATCCCGGGCATCCTCGGTCGGAATTAACTTAAGTGTTTTTCCTCCGTCTTAAACTTCCTAAACCCAACGCCGACCCGTTTCCAGGTGGCCGCCTGGTCCAACGCCTGGACCCTCCTCAGATTGCTTGGGACGGCTCAACTCAAGTCAGCCCCTTGTGCTGAAAAGCCAAAAACTTACATCGGTTCGTGCAGAGAAACACTCTTCACAGGCATGACCCCTTGAACCCAATCGGCAATGGCGGGACACAAGTCCCTTCAGCCTGTTGCTGCCGAGCATCTTCCGCTCAATTTCGTCGTTGCGTGCGAGAATCTCCTGGCACACAAGCATGCAGGGGAGGGTGAAACAGGCTGTGCAGAGAGAGGAATTCCTGCAAGGCAGCCATCGACCTCGTGTGCCCTTGGATGTTCATCCATCAGAGAAGGCCATGACGGTCCTGCTCTCGCTGCTCAAAATGAGACAGCGTCTCCCGTGGAAGGCAGGACATGGCTCGGTCGCTTGGC
The DNA here is from genome assembly GCA_905221635.1 of Symbiodinium sp. CCMP2456. NCBI lineage: Eukaryota > Dinophyceae > Suessiales > Symbiodiniaceae > Symbiodinium > Symbiodinium sp. CCMP2456. The sequence continues at coordinate 42,533 of CAJNDV010020979.1, forward strand.
AGATCGCTTGCCAGTTTTTGACTAGGACCCACGACTCTGACCACTTTGGGGGCTGAGATTTAGAAGGACTGCGGCGCCGCGGACGCGGCGCTTGAAGCTCATGGCAGCTGGTCCACCAGGGGGCCTGTGACACCTTACAGACTGTAGCTAAAAATTGCGGTGCTCCGTTCCAGCGAATCCATCCATCTCAAGCATCGCCGAGTCATTTCGGCGCGGGCTCGTCTCCAGCTTCAGTCTCTGTGCATCTACGATCCTTGCAGGCTGGAGGCAGACAGGAAAACAGCCAAACAATCGAAGGCGGTGTCAGACGCTGCACATCTTGTGACTTCAATCCGGCAAGCGCAGACTTAGGAAGACTGTTGCAATCTTCTCTTGCGGTGCGTCTTGCCACAAACCGCTCGGCTACTCACCGAACCAGGATGCGTGTTGGACCTGCAAGTCATCTCATGGGTCAACACACGGCATACACGCAAGACAGGAATGTCAGCAGAAGTGATGACAATAAAAAAGTGGTAGAAGTAATACAAGCAGTAGAAATTTTAGTCGAAGTAAAACAAGAAGTAATAGTAAATTAATTTTTAGAAGTAGTAGCAGAAGTAAAGTTAAACTAGCTGTAGCAGCAGTAGCAGCAGCAGGAGGAGTAGTAGGAGGAGTAGTAGTAGTAGCAGCAGCAGCAGCGGTAGTAGTAGTTGTTGTTGCTGTGGTAGTTGTAGTAGTAGTAGTAGTAGTAGTAGTAGGAGGAGGAGGAGGAGGAGTAGTAGTAGTAGTTGTTGTTGTTGTCGTTGTGGCAGCAGCGGGAATTGGAGCATGAGCAACGTCAGCAGGAGCAGCAGCAGCAGAAGTAGCTGATGCTGTTTCCTGCAACAGCGACGATGCCAATGAACGACGAAGACGATGCTGGTGGAGGCGGGACTTCCTGCAGAAGGGGTCTCAGCCTCAGTAGCCCAAGCCGACCATGTACTCCGCGAAGGCGACAACGGCCTCAGGCCGAGCTTGCATCTGCGGCTCTCCGGTTTTGTCGCGAGCCGAGCCTTTGTGCAGTTGCCGCCCACTTGGCCCTTCTCTTCCTCAGCTTCCCCGGGGCGACAGCTGCTTAGACGTGGAAGTCAGACGGTGTCTCTTCCTCCTGCTAGCTTGGCCGAAGCACATCGTAGAATCCGCAGATCACCTGACTCTTCGTGATGGCGATCGAGACGCCCTGAGCGCAGAATCCCCATGCGATTCGTGCGGCCGACAGTGAATGCAACCCTGGCAGTCCTTCTTCGGCTTGGCGGCGAAAATGAAGACAAACCTTGGCGCGACTCATCGGCTCAACCCACACTCTCAATCACAAACTTCCCAACAGCTACAGACCCTGAACCAATCCAAACGAACGAGACCACGTGACGAGGCGTCTCCCGACTCGAAATTCTTGTCCACGCGGGTGACTGCGTACTTCCTCGGTGTGCAGAAAGGGGGACGTTCGGATGTCACATTCAAGGGTCCATCGGGCCCCCTCAAGTTTGACTTCCAGGGTTCCGCCACATGTTGACCCACTTTTGGCCAGGCGTCTCTCCGCCGAACCAGAGGCCGGTCGGGGGGGCCTTGTGGTTGTCGGCCAGGAACTTCAAGGCGGTTCCCTCGCTCCAGCAAGGCTTCTGCTTGCTCCACGCTGTGCGTCAGGCTAAGACACTCTAGAGTTCGAGGTTTGGAAAACTGAGCAGGTTCCGAAAACTCCAGCAGAAAGTCAAAATGACAACATTCCTTTATCTCCAACCTGACGGATCCTGGTGGCCCAAGTTTCTCTCATGTGGAACCTAGATGCCCCTCCGGGCCCTCAAAGGAATCAACCCGGGCCTCGTTGATGGTCATCTTCTTTTCTGTCATGTCCTTAGGCTCCGTGCGATGCCGTGAGTAGGGCAAAACGAGCCACCAGCTGGAGCCAAGCAGCATCCTGCATGATCATCTCCTCGTGATCTTCCTTGTAGATGAATCCCCACCCGGCCTAACGTGGACAGTTGCGGCAAGCAGCACAATCATCCTCTTCTGAAAGTACTCCCAATCTGCTTTGCTGGCACTCTGGTTTTCTCGACATGTTGTCCCCCTGCAAACGCGCTGACGTAGCCGGCCTCCTCGGCTACGGGTGCTGCGGCATAGAAGTTGCCATCCTCCAGCTGGGCCATGCCAGCGGCATAGCAGTAGCCCTGCAGGGGGCTCAGAAGGCTCGAATTAAAACGAAGAACTTAGGTTCCGAAGCTGGAAGTTGCTCGGGAGATTTTGCAGCCGCCGGAAAATGTTCAAAAATCTCGAAACACTCGCTGTGCCTACAGCAAGATCGCATGTCAACGTTTACGTTTACTACACTAGCCAGGATGGAAATTTGGTGGATGAAGGTCTTGCGTGCCCCGTGTTTTGGGTTTGGCCGCCTCACTGATGAGCCACTCATCCAGGGTCTGGTCCCAGCTCGCTTCCTCCTCTTCCGCCATGGCCTCAGGTGACATGAAATGACGTGAAGACATCTAGAAAGTACAGCACTCCAAGGACACCTTGGAAAGGCTGCCAGGCCAGGCCCCACGCGCGTGTACGAGTGGTGCCACAGGCACCGTGTGAAGGCAGATGGCGACGTTTGCTGGAAGCCGAAAAGTAAGGACCAAGGCATGGTACGGCCGGTGACGCTGCGGCTGAGTTTGCGTCGCTGAGCAGCAGCGTCACTCCTCCTTTCCAGACCGCGGGCATCTCTCTCCAGTCGCTCGGCTTCTACGATCCTCATCGAAGGCGCACAAAAAGGAAAATCAATCAGCGCGCATGTCATGGCGGCCTTCGGCAGGAGCAAACTTAGGAAAGCTGTGGTGTTCAGCTTTCGCTTGCAATGCATCCCGCATTACGCGGGGGCCACCCACCAACTGTGGGAGCAACCACGCGGTGATGTGCTCAACTAGACTGCCAGAGCTTCGGCTTGCAAGTATGGCCACTAGCCTGCTGTAAGACTAGGTTCGAGCAATGACAGGTGGCTGGTGAATTGGACAGAGTAGTCCCAGAGACAGAAAGCACAGCAGGCATGCACTGCTTAAACTCCAGAGTGTTGATTTTGCGAGACTTCTCGGAGGGGGCTGTTCTGGGAACTCCTCGGATCTCCGAATTGCCCCTCAGTAGCCCAAGCCAACCATGTACTCTGCGAAGGCGACGACTGCCTGGGCAGAACGCCGAGACCGAGGACTTGACTCTCAAGTCGACAAGCCGGGCGAGGCGTCCCTTCCGCAGATCCGCCCCCGCCTTTGTGCAGTTGCCGCCGACTTGGCCCTTCTCTTCCTGAGCTCGGGCTGAGGCAGAGCGGGAGCCCCAAAGGCCGACAGCTTCAGGCGAGGCTCGTCATAGAATGCACAGATGACCTGGGTCTTGGTGATGGCAATGGACACGCCCTGGAGGCAGCCAGGCAGAGTTGTAGGCCCAAGCCACTTTCGAAAAAGAAATGCCCTCTCAACTTCGGGACTAGGTTGGAGTGGGATAGGTCCGGTGAGTTTGACATTCGGATGTTCGTTGCGATTCACCAGCTGCCACACGTCCGCTGATCGAGCCTTCTTGGGCTTGGCCGCAAAGATGAACACAAACCTAGGAAGCCAGCTGTAAAGGCTGCTACAGAAGCTTTATGTACTCAACAAAGATAGAGTCTCTTTCTGCACCCCGACAAGATGATCGCAAGACGAAGGGTCAGTAACGAGCAAAGCCAGGCGACGACGCATCTCCAGACTCAAAGTTCTTGTCCACGCGAGTAACTGCATATTTCCTGGGCGCAACCCAGAGGCATCCTGCGATATCCTCAGCACAACGACCCACTTTTGGCCAGGCGTCTCTCCGCCGAACCAGAGGCCGGTCGGGGGGGCCTTGTGGTTGTCGGCCAGGAACTTCAAGGCGGTTCCCTTGCGCCGAAAACCGGTCTTCAAACTCGGGTTTATGCAACACGCGTGGCATGATGCTGCACCCATGGCCTCGTTGATTGTCATCTTCTTTTCAGTCATGTCCTTGGCGGAGACGTCGATTGGCTTTGGACAGTTTGCTTCCGGGAGCCGTACATCTTTGCTGCCAGGTGACATCCTGCATGATCATCTGCTCGTGGTCCTCCTTGAAGATGAAGCCCCATCCAGCCTGTGATTGCGAATGGGGTCCCGAGCTATGTGCAGGCACGAGATCTTCATCTTCGCGGGACCTCGTCGGCCACAGGTGCGGCGGCATAGAAGTTGCCATCCTCGAGCTGGGCCATGCCGGCGGCATAGCAGTAGCCCTGAGCAAGGATGAAAACCAAACCGTGCGGAGACGGATGCCTCCCTGCCTCACTGATGAGCCACTCATCAAGGGTCTGGTCCCAGCTCGCTTCCTCCTCCTCGGCCATGGCCTCGGGTTGAGAGTGAGAGCTGAAACCATTGGGGGATAATCGGGATCATTGGATTATTTCGGGCTGGCCGGGCCCCTGGCTCCTCGCAGGTGTCGAGAAGAGATCCCCCGAAATAGTGCAGGCTGCTCGCGAGCGGCAAACGGCAGACGAGTTCTTGAATAAAAACCGAAGAAGGCCCGGAAACTTGACGAGAGGCAGAGCTTGCGATGACTTTTCTTGGGTTTAGGGTTTTCAGCGCCCATGGGCATGGATGCACGGCACACGAGGCTTGGCCTGGTGTGCTTGGGATCCAAAGCTCTCTGATGCTCTTGACAAGCACCTTCCGGTTGGGAAGGCTCTCCGGAGCGATGTCCTTGGCAGTCCCTTTTGTCAAAAATTCGCAGTAGCTGTACATAGCCAAGGGACCACATCCCTTCGGGATGTGATGCGCGGCTAGGGAACCGAGGCTTTGCGGGTCAGAGCCTTTGGCTGAAGGGCCTCCGCGCTGGGTCTGCGGGGTGAAGGGTCGGGGTAAAGGGAGGGCAACGGGCACCTGCAAAGCCGTGCGCCGAATTCATGCAGGCCACAGGCTCAGGGGCTCAGGTGTGGCTCATCGATCTACCAACTTCAGCCTCGGTCGAGCCGAGCTCGGGATCGGATCGCTCTTTCCGTGCTGGGCTGCTGCCAAGCCTCTGTTTAACTGTTTGATTTCGTGTACAGCGGATTCCCGGTCACCGACCGGCGAACACGCCTCCAAATGGGCAGTGCTCGGCGTGTTCGGCTTCAGGAAGCCTTTAGACTTTACACTTTACACCTGTACGCTTTCACCCGTTTCACGCATGCTGCTTTCTTTCGGTGTATGCGCCCGAACCTGACATCCGCGCCAAACGCATCCGAGAGGAAGATGCTCTTCTCAGCGAATTTCTCTGGCTCCTGGCCGTCTTGCACTTAGACAAGGGGCTTGTCCCGAGAGACAACACACTCTCGATTCGTCGTCTAATGACAGCAACGAGGACTGATGTCTTGTGGAACGATCAAGAACCAATTGAAGCCCTGCACCCCAAAACGGGTCCCTGTTCAGCACCGTCGTCTTGGGGTTGCCCGTGGGGGAGAAGTGCCCTGTGGTCTGCTGCCTCAGACGCATCTTGCTTTGCATGTGGCTTTGGGGTGTTAGGCTGGTTTTTCCGTCCAAAGTGTTACGACCTTATTGCCAAGAGCCCTTATTGCCGAGGGGGGCCGAGGGGCGAGATCCAGCGAGGCATCATCCAGACATCCCCCTTCGAGGAACAGCGCTTCAGATGCCTCAAAAGGGCCGCCAAAGAGTCTCAGGAGAGCTGGGTTTGGTCTTTGGGGAATAGTAGACTTCTGTGGGGAATAATTGATTTTTGAAGCTTTATATATGCAACCCTGAACGGGGTCGCAGACCGCTCCCCCCCTTGCGGCAAGCACAAAGGCAAAAGGCGCCTGCTGTTTCGGAGGTTCGCGCTGGTCGCCTCTTCTTTGAGCCTCGAAGGCGGAAGTCGTCAAAACACCGACTCCTCCGATTCCCTCAGAACAAAGCCCCACTCTCCCCCGACACAACACGATTCCGACATTGGCTCAATCAGTGCTCTTTCAATGTCTCAACAAGCTTCGTTCATATTCGCATCAAGAAGTCCGTCATTGGGCATTCCGGCATTCCCATCGCCCTGCTTAGAGGCTGCATCGGACAACTTCCCAGTTAGGCTCCTTGCATCTTCTCGGGCTTCTTTCGCTTCGGCGCAGGCCTTACAGGCTCGCAGCCATCCGAACCTGTCGGTGCCAGCACAGCCAAGGCCAGCGCTTCGAGGCCTCTTCTTGCCTGACGGGCGGAGGGTCGCAGGGTCGGATCGGGGTCTACGCAGACGCAGGTGTCGGAGCAGAAGCTCTTGGATCCTACTGCGCCATGCATCACCGGAGGATTCTGACGCTAGGAGTCGCTGAAGGATATATCCTTTCGGTTCCCTCTTGCTCCAGGCCTGCGGTTTGGCTTGAAGAAGTCGGAGGAAGTCGACGACTCCATCTCCTCAGCTCTCGGCCAGATGAGGTAGGTAGGCTCCCTTTCTGCTCCCATCTCCCATCTGCAGCTGGGCATCAGCCTTCACAGGCAAGGAAGGATCCATCATTGAAGCGATCGACCTCACAGCGACGGAGCTCCATAGCAGCCATAGCACCCCTACACCACCATGATTGCTCATGACAGAGTGACGACACGTGGGGCTGTTATAAACTACGTCGCCTACAGGAATTCCAACACAAAGTCCATACAAAACGTAAAACACAAAGATTCACTGGCCTCTTTGGACTGTTCTTCCGAAGGGATGGAACCCTTTTCAAACATGGTTTCTACTCCATTCTGGGCCTCTCCACATCACCAGCCGATGCCGTCGCCGCTTGGCAAGCCTGCACAAGAGAAGTTGCAGCAGGCGCGTGCCCAGAAGACCCTACACCCCACCTTCCGCATCACATCCAGCTGCTGTGGCGAAATCTTAGCTTGAAAGCGCAACTGCAGCCTGGCAAGAGCTCGCACATGGTAGGTGCTACTCTCCTTCCTGGTGCAGCTTATGTTGTCGTTGTTGTGGCAATTGAAAATCTTCCTTCGACAGCAGCCCTGCGTGATTGCATCCCTCGCGGGCCTTTGCAACCATGAAGCTAAATACACCAGGATCCTCAAGGCATGGCCGGCTTCCTGTCCTGGATTTATCCAGACAAACGAGTCAGCTGTACCCGTCCCCGTCTTTGACCTGTGATGTCAAACAACGCAACGACGACAGTCATATGGACAAATCTGGCTGTAATTGTACCATTACTCATTCATCTATGTCATGTTTACCGCCCCCTGAACCGTAGCGGAAAGGCACCATCCTTGGACGGAAGAAACCCGCATGTTTGGAATGGTGAGTGTTGGGGAGCCTCAGCAGAAAGAAGAACAAAACACGCACACATAATAATAAAGAACGCCTCCGGAAATCAACAGGCACCCGCATGGCGGCAGTGCTTGTCGAAAACTGGCTCCTTGAACCCTATCACTCCAACCCTGACCACCTCTGCCCGAGAGCACGAGCAAAGCTCAACAAGGATAACGAGGATATTGCCGAGCTCCGGGCCCCCCAAGACCGCAGCGTAAGGTTGTCGTCTGTCCAAGCAGGGCGCAAGCTTTCAGCTGGTTTCCAATTTCTGGAACTGAGTGAAAAGGGCGTGCTGCTTTGGGACCTACGACCCCCGTCCAGGAGATCGAATCGGAAATGCACTCGACAGGAGCCTTTAGAATCCGGAGCGCTGTTTCCGAGGCCGCGGCTGTTCATCGGCACATTCCTCCAGAAGAAGCGCTGCCTGAAGGTGCACAGATGGGCAAAAGCCGCACAGTGCTTCGTAAGACTCAAAATGTCTAAATGTAAGACATGCATGGTACAGCTTTACGTCTATGTGTGCACGGTCGCGATGTGTACACATCTGCAGTACCATGTTCATACCCGTCTGTACTTCTGCATGTAAACACCCAACTTGCGAGGAACTGTGCCGGCCTTACAGGTGAGAAGCCCAAGCGCATCGCTGCAAGCTGCACGCATGGAGAACACCAACAGCTTTAGGCCAGCGATCATCGACAGGTTGAAAGGAAACTCAGCTGGAGCCTCCAAACCCAACCCCTCGCACACCAAACAAACCTTCTCAGCATAAGACTCTCGAATGCTGACATTCTGAGTTTTCCCCGTCCTGGCGATCTCCATGCCCGTCAGATCGTGCACGATGCCCTTCAAAGACTCGGACCAGGCCTTAAGGCGCAAACTTTGCTAAGGCAAGAGTAGAAGGCAGGGGTCAAGAAGCAATAAGAGTGCTGTTATGGAAGACTGTACATACTACGCTGAGCTTTCAGCTGCATTATCGGGGTGGTAGGCGCGTCCGTTTGCATTCCGAATCACGGCAATTCCTGCATCACTAGTCCAGCAGCCGGGTGCGCCGAGCATCTCCTGTACAGGATTGTCCTGTTCGAAGCGTCCCGGACACTTCGTCGATTAGGCCAACAAAAATGGCGGAACATCTTCGGTGCACCGTGCGAGGACCGGAATGCACAATAAAGTCTGGCTGCAGGGGTGCACAGGCACCATGTACATTACTGCAGCCTGACGTAACACAGAACTTCACCTCCCTCAAACCCAAAGGGTCCAAGTACCATTATAGTAGGTACTTAGTAGGTATTTGGGCCCCAAAAGTATATACGATGCTAGTACTTGGGCCCTTTGGGAAAAGCACAGGGTGCCTTTCCACCCTGTCGATTGAAACTGCAGGCCGTAGCCTTCCAAGCCTGGAAACAAGGAGTGCTCCCTCAAAATGGGGAGGTTCCGAAAATTGGGGGGGTACCTTATTTTGGGGTCCTTGTAATAAGGATCCCTACTATTTAGGGTTCCTTTTTAGGGTCAGCTATTACCGGAAGCCCCCAAATTGCTTTCCTTAAATGCAGCCTTTACTTCTGATGGGTCGAGAGATGGGATGCGAGTGCCAGTGCTACTCGTAGTTGCTTGCATGAGGCAGGAGCCAGCGATCTCTTGAAGCATGATCAAAGGAGGACGCTTTTGTACATTGGCGCGCTAGGTAAATTCCTTGGTCCGTAGGTCTGTTGGGGTCGGCGGCACTACCTATCAATGCGGCTCGGATGGCTTCGAAGCTCTCGAACTTGTCGTCCGGAGCGAATTGCTGAAACTACTCCCCTCCGAGCTCCTTAAACGTGGGGCCATCCGTGCGAGTGCTTGGGGTCCAGGGGCCGAAGATGTGCAAAAGCTCCGTCGGTCTGGATGCCCTTGCTCGCCGTTGAAACAAACTGAGGTTCTTAAGGCTCTGCGCGCGCCTCAGGTAGAGGGGATGCAATGCGTTGTGCAAAACTTCCACACCTCTGAGCTCGAGTCTGCCGCCAACTCTAGGGCAGTCTTTCCTCCTTTGTCCGCAATGGTGAAATCTGCGCATGCAAGCCACAGCTGCTGCAGCATCGTCACTTTCTTATTGTCTGCTGTGAGGATCATGTGTCTGATCTGCTCGGGGCTCTTCGCGAACATGAGACATGCTGGTATGGACAAAGAGCTTTCCAGAACGTGGTGGGACAGTGTCTTTCCGTGCTCATCGGTCACGTTCGGATCCATGCCCTTGGCCAACAAGTCTTGCAAAAGATGAGGCTTCACGCTGGCTCTGAAGTCTAAGTCTGCAAGAGGAGAAGGACCGGGTTGTCGCACCACAGCTTGAAGCTCACAGGGCCTACCCAAAGCGTCCCAGGAGCTGCCTTCCAGCAGCAGACCTCTCCCGACTTGCAGCAACGACGTGCGATAATAGGGCAACCCATGCATCCTTCGCAGACACATTTTCACTTCGTGAACAAAGTCGGATGCGTCCTGGAACGCTTCGGACGGACCACAGTGTCCAGTGTCTCCAGACATGAGGTAAACTGACACGGTCGAATCTGCATGATGCTTCCCCTTGTCTGCGTCGGCACCTTCTGATTGGCAATGCACGATCGCACCAGCATCCATTGCAAACGATAGAGAAAGATGTGCCTGGCTTGCCAACTAAACGTCTGCCAGTCTCATGTGGTGTCCTGGTACCGGGAGTCTATGTACATGTGTATGAATCAGTCACCAAATCATCTTGGGCGCGCATACTTTGAGGAAACACCGGCCCAGCACAATTCAAGGACGCGCTTCAACTGCTCTGATGTCCACGTGGGGGGAATCCAGCACACAGATGCTGTCATGAAGACGAGCGCGCAGACGACACAATGCCACTGCTGGCCTTTGCTACTACTCTGTTTCTGCCCATTCAAGATATGCCACTACTGAGACTCTAGCGGGGACCCACTCCTTGCGGAAGCCACCCAGCCACTGTCGCCGCTGGTAGTCGAACTTCTTGAACTGCACGCACTCCGAAACTTGTCTTAAAAATGCAAGTGAGTTGCTTCACCCGAGCCTCCGCGAAGCCCTTTGTGTTTGCGCCAAGGCCGTATCTGAGAGACAGGACGACTTTAATAAGTGCAAATGTCAGGGTCACGGCCGCGGTTACGGCCGCAGACCCGCTGACCACTGAGCTCAGCACATATCCGTAAAGCGGTTTCCTTTTGGCGGCTGAGCTGGTCCAATCCGAAGATCCGGAGAGACACCTGGAAGTTAGGGAGTACAGCCTGGGCTCCCTTGTCCTCTGAAAAACCGATAGAGAAGGCAGCCAGAATCAAGGAGAAGAGCCGCATGCTCTGCACAAGAATCTCGGCCCACGGCGAAGCGTCATGACATCCTGCAGATGGAATTCTCAACCAGATGCATCTAGCGAGCTGTGGAAGGACAACACCTGTCTTCACAGACTTGCTAAAGCTGGAGCGAAACAAATTTAAAGTTGTCCTGGGAATCTACGAAGTGTATCAGCACGTTAATCTTCTGGTCGGTCCGTGCCTAGGCAGAAGGTGACAGGACTCGGACGGAAAACCGAAACAGCTTCTGGTGACAACGCAGGCACCAACTTCCAATTCCTTCATTATCATCATCATCATCATCATCGTCGTCGTCGTCATCATAATCCTCCTCCCTCTGAAGCAAAATACTGTGTAGGCCAATTCAAATTAACCTCTCCAAATCGCTGAAACAACAATCTCCGTGAAAAGGGTCCCCCGTTACTCACCAAACCGACAGCAACAGAAAAGCGAGGGCCCCTGCAGGACCCATCCTCGCACGAAGAACTGGTGCGGAAGCCGAGGTTGCAAGCTCTGGGGGCCTTGGAGGCTCCTTGGCATGGACTCAAAGGCAATGGGCTACAACATCCAAATTTCAAGTTTGGAGCGGCTGGGGTCTGCTTTTGGGGGTGCATCCTTCTTGTCATATGCAAAGAAACCAGTGACCAGAGACACATCTACATATGCATAACAGCAACAGGCCATATATACACACATCGCGAAGGCCACACACAAACACCCACACGTGTACGCAGCTCCCTACATGCATACCGTGAGTTAGTTGTCTCAGTGTGCTGGCTTGGCCGTGCACGTACAAACCTTTCTCAAGCCACTCTTGCGGCACTCCCCAAAAACGATGATAGCGGTGCCCTAGATACCTACGCCATACCAGCAGCAAGAGTCACAAAGCAGATCCCAAGTAGCTTACTGTCAGGTGTCGAAAGAAATAAAGCATATGAGCGGATATGATGAAGATGTGAGTTCATAGTGAGGCTCGGATAGAAATTGCAGGAATACAACCCCCAAGATCAACAAAGCTTGCCGTTTGCTTAGTAAGATCAAATGTAAATTACAGTAAGGTTTATGCACAGGGGTACACAGCTTGCCAAGGCTACTCCGAACAAAATGGTTGCAGGAGTCGAAATGTTTGCCGTTTCGTAGATACCTGTTGTTTATGAGATAATTGAAAGACTGGGGTTTGCAGCGAGCGCTACATGGAGCCGGGTATCATTCCAGAAACGCTGCTGGGCTATCTTCAGGAAGCTGGCAAGCAGTTAACGCAACAGGCATTCTACTGATTCGGGATGACGGCTCAAAGTGAAACCAGCAAAAATATGCAACTGCGAGTCATAAGCAATACTAGGTTACAGGCATGCCCATGAATATATCTAGTGTTCAGAGGTGCTATTCGTGGGCCATTAGTGTGGGTGTGTGTGTGTCTCTGTGTGTGTCTCTGTGTGTGTGTGTGTCTCTGTGTGTGTGTGCGTGCATGTAAAGGGGTCATAAGCAATACTCAGCATAAACCTTTCTTCAAGGTGGAGTTGGTCGTGTGAGGTAAAGGGCCATAGCCATAGGGAATACTCTGCCGACAGCAGCATCTTGCTTTCAGGTGGGATCACTTTTGTGTGGGAGACACATATTATCGGCACATCCACAAGCACTATTTAGCGTGCGGTTGGCGCCATTCGTTCGAATAACGAGACCTACTTATAAGCACAAGACAATACTCAACATTCATGCTTTGCTTGCAAGTTAAGATGAAGCTAAAAACTAGCATAACCGCAAACCCCTCCGACCCCCAAAACGTAGAGTGTCAACAGTACTCCCTGACGTCCGACACATGAACCCGTAGAAGAAAGCCGCAGATCTTTGATGCGTAGATCTTTGAGCGGGGAAGCATATCTAGTCAATATCTCCACACATACAAATAACTATATGTGTATATATATATGTATATATATGTATATACATATATATATATATATATATATCTCTCTCTCTCTCTCTCAACCAGTGCGTGTATGTACATGTTTGTGTGTGCATAATATGCGAAGAGTACTTTGAAGGTCGAACACCCAACCAGCCCGCAGAGCCGTGCCTCTGAGTGCCTGCCTTGCTGGACAGCCCCAAAATCTTCAAGACAGAAATTCCGCATGGCATGGCGACGATAAGAGAATGAACCATTGCACAGCATTGCGCACATGCTCTTTGCCACAGACCTTGATCTACATACATGATTACTGCCATACAAGTACTTTCATACCCATGTATATCTGCATACATGCACGCACGCTGGCCGGCGGCTGGCTTTCTCCAACAACTTATGCACGCATGGTTGTATGGGTGTGTCAAAGTGTCAATAAATCTCTCCAAAATGCGTCGACCGTCGATACATACACATGCGTTTAAATACATACATACTTACATACATACAAACATATATATGTACATACACGTATATCTACAAGCAAGCAAACAAACAACTGCACAAGATTAGATGCGTCCACAAAACAGACAGAAAGACAGCCAGACCGCCAGACAGCCAGACCGCCAGACAGCCGGAGAGACAGAGAGCCAAAGAGACAGAGAGACAAACCGGCAGCCCGAGGTGCAGATATGCATTTGTGCAGACATACATGCACTACATACATTACATACATTACTTCTTCTTCTTCATCCGCCACTAGGGAATCCAGCGATGCGTGAGGCAGCATATTGCTGGCATCTGAACTGATGCATGCCGATACATACATTACATACACACAGACATACATGCATCTATCCATCCATATATCCATCCATTCGTCTATCCATGCAGGTGTGCATGCATGCAGGGTCCTTTAGAGTCTATGATATGTTTTTCGGATTCAGTCCAGGGTGTCACGCTTCCGGCTTATGCTGTCCAAGTTGCTTTCTGCTCCCGTGCCAGAGACAGCACGAAGGTTCGGAAGTCCTCGTCGGAGATCTTCCAAGATTTCTTCGAGCTCTCCTGCGATTCGTGGTGGTTCTGAGGTTTCCTGCGTTGCCCTCTGCTCACCTGGCCTCCGCTCTTCCCGTGTCGGGAACCTTGGCCTCGGCATTTCGAAGTAGCCTGCGACAAGCTGCGACAAGCTGACAGAGGACAAAGAAGTGCTCGCACTTCGGAGCTTCTCCTGGCCTCTCCAGCGCATCTTCCGTCTCGGCATCCGCAAATCGGACGGACCTGGCATCTGCCCGTGTCTGCGCAGCAGATAGCACCCCGCAGACTCTGCGGCCTGCTCTTGCCGAGGCCCAGAGAAGACCGTCTCCGCAAGGAAGACCGGAGTCCGGACCCAGGCTCTGCCATCTCCTGTGCACTGGGGCCCCGGAAAAGTGGAAAAAGGGGACTAGAGGAAGCTCGGACGGAAGAGAACACAGACAGAAGGGAAAGGAGACCGGTTTCGACAGACCTTCGCGGAAGAACGCCTTCCGGAATTCAGCCATCAAGCCGCTGGAACATATGTGCCTTGCGCGACACTCCCCTTCGGTCATGAACGCGTCTAAACTGGAGCCGGTAAATCGACAACCAGAAGCTCTGGTCCAAATCCAGGATTTCGTCAGGAGCTCTATATTCTAGGATGCTAGAGTGTATTTTGGTATTTTATTGTACAACATGTAGCATGGGATATTATGATCGTGTATAGCGTTCTTTTGGTATTGCATGGCATATTTATACTGCATGGCTGATTTATACTACACTACAGTATTCTGCAACATGTCGTCGACTATAGTCTATTCTAGAGTGTTGAAGTCTAGAGTATATTGTAGGATGCCTCAGAACTCCCCGGGTGTAAGCGATATCCTCCTCGCCCTGAAGCGCTTCGTCTGGTCGATACTCCTCCAGGAACTGGGCGAGAGCCTTGTGGCGCCAGGTACTATAGAATGATATAAGAGACTGAAACCTACAAACAATACAATATACCATAATAGCGTATAACTTAACCATACTATGCCGTAACGTGATGTCATATGCTGTCATGTACTCTCAACTCCAGCGCTCATGCTCGCGGCTTCATCTCACTTTCTTGCTTGATTGGGAGCCTCTGGAAGGCAAAGGAAATGATCCTCCGAGAGAAAGCAAGCCCGACTCGTACCATGACATACTAGAATATACTACAGTATACAGTATACTATAATATACAATACTACAGAATGCGATACAATACTATAATCACTTCATGGAAGCCTCGCCATCGTCACGGGGGCGGCGGACTCGTGCGTGCTGGAGCAAGGTCTGAGGGACCTAAGCGTTCAACGCAACCCTGATGCGCTTTTAGGGCTTAGGCGTTTTCTGGCCCTGAAGTAAGACCACGAGTCCGCAATTCAGAGCTCCGCTGTGACCATCTCAACCCTTCTGAAAACAAAAGGAGAATGCCGTCCTCCCACACACCCAAATCTGACAACTCCTGGTTTCTCCCTGAAGCTCCTCCAAGTTCTGTCCACGGGGCGCCCTCCCGCGCTCCTGTCGTACGCACCAAAGCCTGAAACACAGGAGTTCCGGGAGTAATGCGACTGGGTCCGATGGCTTAGACTATTAGAAGCTGCGCTGCTCGCGAATACGAAAGTGCTATCATGTGCTGCTATCTGGCTTACACTCTTACAGCCTCAAGTGTTAACACGGCAGCCGTCTGATCCTGTGGCACGAAAAAGGAAGGGACGAGGCCGGCCTGAATTTCCTCATCCGGCACATGCCAAGGCTTCGGCACCCGTGGGCGGGTGAGGAGCTCCTCGACTTCATCGTCCTATCCGATGCTGGGATTCGGTGAAAAGACAAAACATCAGGCATGAAGACAGAGGACATGAGCTTTCGATAAAGCGTCTCTGTCCTGATAGCCCTCCCAGCCGTCGGTCTGATAAAGTGACGCAGTCTGGCGAAAATCGCTTCCAGTCGCTTCCATGGGGAACCGCTCATCTTCCCGCACCTCACCAAAAGCTTTCAGACTTCAAAAAACCCAACGAGCCCCGAGACGTGCAGCCGCCAAACCTCAGCCTCCATACGCACGGCTCTGCGAGTCGGGCGACATGGGCCGCGCTTGACTTTCCGATGAGTTTTGCTGACGATAAACTGAATGAAATCTGGGCAGTTGGCATCGTAGCCATGCGCCGACTAAAAGCTGTTTCATGTCCCAACCCAGCTTTGGCTGCGAATGTCTAAAGGTCTCCCACTGAACGGAAGGAGGCAGCAGCGCGTAGAAGACCGAAACTAAGTTCCATGGTGTCAACAAAACATGGAAACTCGTCTTCAAGTGACCATGTTCGTTGTCACCCTGCGTCCGCCAAACTGCGTTCAAACACAAACAACATAAAATCAAATTTGCAGAGAGGTGTGTTCTTGTCCATCAGTGCAATACTCATCATCAACGGTAGACTGTGCTTACTGCCACCTTCCTTTTTAAGTGACGGCTGTCCAACAGGGCGTTGAAGTAGCGACAGACCATTCCAAAGTTGAGAGACTCAGAACTCCGTGCAAAAAACAACACTCACCTTACAAAACTGTTTTTGGAACTGTACGACACACCAATGTGTTCGATGCCATTATCCAACCCTAAGTTTTTGGCGTTTTCAACGACATTGCAGCACCTTTAACCAGTTACAAAAAGTGTAAAGCTAACTTTTGTCATCAGGCTGTACAAGCGCACCGGGAAACAGTCTCTGCCGCAAGTTGTTGTGATTGAGCAGCATCATTGCTTTGAAGTAATTCCACCAAGAATGGTGTCACAGCCATGCATTGATACATCTGTGGAAACGCACTAGCACTGCGGCGGTGATGAAGTCAGAACACATGGTGTGGGAAAAACAAGAACGTGGTGGGACCCGGCAGGCCCCGGTGCACAAAAAAATAAAGACCCGGGATCCGGTGAGACCCGGAGGTGGGAAAAAGCAGGATTCAGTCAGACTCGGATGGGATCTGGTGGGACCCGGATGGTGAAGTCATGCAGCACGTGGCGGTTGATCATCGGCGTCTGGATTAGAGCTGCCAACATGCCCTTCCATGTGGCTGAAATCAAGCTCGGTGAACTGAGTCTTGGCGGGTTGGGGTTGGTTTGAAGCTTTGGGGCGGCGGCTGGTCTCTTCTTTTTCTCTCCGAAAAGCGTCTTCTCTGCGCTTTGTTTCGACGTTCAGTTTTTGGCCGACTTGACGCGCTCATTTTTGAGACCGAAAAACCCTTGTAACGTAGCTGGTAAGTGGACTCCCCGGCACCAAAATGCAGGTCCAAAATAAGTTCGTCTGAGCCTTCGGGAAATGTGCCAAATACCAAGAGGCACCAAAA
>CAJNDV010020990.1:4094-29177 GCA_905221635.1 Symbiodinium sp. CCMP2456
CACATGCCACTTTTTCATCTTGCTGCCAGATCCTTTGAGTTGTAAACTAGAACCTTGAACATACCACCGTGCACCGAGTGCTGCTTGAAAAGACACCACACAATCCTTAACCCGTTTCAAACGTTTACCGTTGGGATGTTTTGACCTTTGCAAGGACGATACATAAGACCCGAGACCGCAAGCCTAACTCGCCTGCCTGGCTCCCTTCACAAGGCTAGGCCCGTGCCCAGAGGCGTGTGGTCTTCCAGAGGCTTGCTTGACACGGACGTATCAGGTACCTAGTTGCTGAGAGGAGGAAGTGATAGATGTTTCTTCGGATGAGACGGCATGTCGGAACATGCATGCACAGATGGACAGAAATCCAGCTACAGATGCGCTGTCTTCATGCCTCTACGTATGAATGCTCAGATATGCAGGGCAGACGTGGCTAAGCTACAGCTGGTCTCCCACAGGAACATCGGGTGAGCTTCTGTGACACCGAAGGCTCGAACGTAGGGTTCGCAGACTGGGACTTTGAGACAATACTTGGAGGATCATGGTACTTAGTAAATAAGGTTATAAGCCCCTTAATTGGGGTTATAAGTATAGTTACCCTAATCATAACCCTACTTACTAAGTCCCATGATCCTTTAAGTACCCGTGTAGATGTGGCAATCAAAGCCTCCCCAGATCTCACATGCCACAAATCTCGAACTTGCGCGCACAACTCCGGGTGATTTTGACGTAACAGTTCGGGTCCAGGTTAAAACGTGTTAGTTGTAGATGGTTCCTTGCAATGACTGGGGCAAAGTCCCCTCCAAACCTAATTGAACATAGACTCTCCATCATGCTTACTCCAACGGCACACTCCAAGCTTAGGCTGATGCTGCTGGCAAGGGCCAGGCTTCCAGACTGGCACTCAGCGCTTTGGGATCTCTGACTCTTGAAATCCAGAGCTTCTAGAGAACAGTCTCAGATGATGTGGGTTCTGACATAGGGGCCTAAATAATTTCCAATACTATCTTGATGGTTCCTTATCATATAGTATAATCTACCCCCCCAAACCCCATTCTAATTTTTAAGGCCCTAAATTATCAAAGTTATTATGCACCAGTTCGGCTCTCAGGAGCTTGAATGGCCCGAAACCCGAGACCCTGCTAGGCTGCAATTCAACTCGACGGCAATGCTCCATCAATGCGAGATACGGCAGGAAAAACTTCGTCCCCTTTGCCAACACGCCACTAGTTCTCCGCCGAGATCTTCGGCCTCCAGAATACCCAGTTTCTCCGATTGAACCCTGCACCTTAAACCCAATCCTATGCCCGTCCCGACGGCAACCCTAAACTCTGGAAGCTCTTGGTTGCCATGCAGCCTTGTTCCCCGCGAAGTAGGAGGCAAAAACAAACCGTTATTTTACGCCTTACCCCACCCTCGACCCGAAGCCGTCCCGAACCCGAAAACTCTACCCGAGGCAAGGGCAAGGGCGAGCCGCGGAACTCAGTTTCGAAACTCTTTGCGACAGTCACGGTGTTCAGGGTGTAGGGCACTGGAATTTAGGGGCCTAGACCCTAAACCCTAAACCCTAGACATACTAACCCTGAGCCTTGCCCCCGAGCCTTGCTGGCCTTGTGCGAGTGTGAGAGTCGAAGCCCTACCCTAACCCTCCAGGTACCTACTATATAAGGCCCTAGGGGCTCTAGTACCATATATAGTAGGTACCTGGAGGGTTAGGGCTAGTTTAGAGGGTTCAGGGTTGGCGTGAAGATGTGGGGTTCAGCGTGATAGGTTTTGTTGGGTTTGGGAGTTTCGGCTGAGTGCTTCGTTTGGGGCCTTTCTTTTGGCATCCACAAATCGAGAAATGAGTGTCCCAGGCGCCGTTCGTCATGAGGGGCCCTCGCATGCCATCGTGTTAGGGCTCAGCGTTTCGATGCATCCCCTGAGATTCCTTTGCCGAGTATTTTGCAACCACACGTTTGCTTGTGTGCCTGAGCCTGGGTAAATGGGAGACCATCTGCACGCCCCCCCGCCCCGGGCCCTACTGCTTCGATTTCAGCAGACCGGTGCCAGAAAGAAAGCGTAAACAAGCAACAGTGTAAGCCAAAAGATGTTGTCATGTAAAGATAAATCAATGCTGTGTGGAGCCTTGCCTGCTGCTCGCGAGAGTGAGAGTCGAAATCAATGCTGTTTTGAACCTCTTAAGCTCTGTCTAGGCTCAGCAGTTTCCTTAGCTCGTCTAATCTTAGCTAAATCTGCTGACCCTTTCCTTCTTACTGCGATGCCCGGTAGATCTTACTTGATGCAGGCCCTAAACCCTAAACCCTGAGGATCGAGTCGACACAACGGTCCGAGAAGCACAGGCTAGGAGGGTCAGCAAACTAGAGGGTCTCTTTGCCCTATTTTGGTAAACTCCTATCTAGGAATCTAGGGTGTAGGAGTCGAGGGGGTGAGTTTGAGAGTTGAGGTGGGGGCGCCGGGGCACTGAGGTGGCAGTGGTCGACCGTCGTGCGATGCCCAGGATCATGCAGCAGCAGGACCCCAGTATTCCTTGCTCCCGATGTTCTTGCTCCTCGCTCCGATCACCATCACACCCCGGGGAGCTAGACCAAAGGCATAGCTAGTCGCTTTCTCCCTTCTTCTGTAGTTCGTCTTCGGGGCTTCAGGTTTCGGCTTCCGAGTTGCTTTCCGAACTTTTTGTTTGAGGAGCTTGGCCGGCGGAGGATCAGACGTCCAATTCAGTCACGAACCGTTTGGGCAAAGCAACCTTCACAGCGCGTGGTTTAATCGCAATCGCGAAGCAGGTAAGTATCGGTGCTTCCTCGAAGCTCCCTGCCCAGGCCAAGCGTGATGAGTCCGACAACGAGGCCTTCGCGTTTAGGTTTAGGGACTACGCATCCAAGAGCTAACGTTGTGCACAACGGCCATTTTTCTTGGGTGGTACTAGATTCAGATGGGTCGAACAAATTACATGTCACATTTAGGGACTGTGGATAACATGCCGTCATCGTGTGTGTGTGTGTGTGTGTGTGTGCTTGTTTTGATGCTGTGTTTGTTTCGGTTTTTGTCTTCGGGTGTTGTTGTCGAAGCTCAAGCCGAATCTCGTGCTGACCTGGCCTTCAACTCTCACCAAAAACAGAGCAATCGCAAATCCAGTCTACTTCGTGGGTTTGGTGTCAGCGTCCTGTGCCGTGCGGCTGACACAAGTGCCAGGCTGAGAAGGACAACCGGGATGATGCGAAGGAAGCGGAGAGAGACAAGGAGAAGGACTGCAGAGGGATGTTTCGCGATGTCTTTGCAAACCGCCAGAAATTACTCTTCCAACAACGGCGCAGACTTGTCAGCGTGCTTTCTGGTTTTGGTGGGGCTGCTGCTGCTGCTGCTGCTGCTGCCGCCGCTCTTCGATGTTGCTGATGACGCTGCTGTTGTTGATGGTGGTGGTGGTCGTCGTGGTGGTGGTGGCGGTGGGGGGGTGGGGGTGGGGGTGGTGGCGGTGGTGGTGGTGGTGCAGTTGTAGTAGCATATAGTAGTGGTAGTAGTAGTTGTTGTGGCAGCAGTAGCACTCGTAGTGGCAGGAGGAGGAGCAGGAGCACGTGTTGTTGCTGCTGGTGGTGATGGTGATGGTGATGATTTTGTGGTGGAGGTACTTCGACATACAGTACCATTTCTGGAGGGTCCTCTCACCCACTGCGGCAAATCCACGGCAAGCCGAAGTCAAGTCTGCGGTCGATATGGCAACGACGAGCTCAATTGAGAGTCGGCCAGCCGCCGACATGCATACAGATGCAGTTGGTCTTATGACAAAGTAATGTGTCGCCTGCGTTGTCTTGGACCTCAATGTGTGATGTGCTTGCTTGAGCAGATCGTCAGGAACGACGGAAGGAGAAGGAAAAGGAACGCAGAAAGGAGAAAGAGAAGGAGAAGGAAAGAGAAAAAGACAAAGAGAAGGCCCCAGCCATTGACTGATGGTTTGGTTGCTTGATAAATGAACAGGTGCATGCCTGTTTGGACTGCAGGGGCATTAGTGACGCGTCAGACGCGGGAGCAGCAGCTAGCTAAAGGAGAACGATGGGGAAAGTAGACGATCTTTTTGTTTGAGACAGAATTTTGGAGTGTTAACCAGTCAGACCCTACGTGCTTCAGGCGAGTGAAGCCATTACGCACAATCCGAAAATTCACATCCCTCACAGCCGAACCGAACATCAACTTAAGAGGCCAAGAAAGAGAAGGCACGAAAGACCAAAGCCAAAAAGAAGCGCGAGGAGGACCTTTGATATACTTCGGGTCTGTAGGGAACCCGGATAAAATCTACACCGGGTAAGATATTATTAATCAACGTTGAGAGGCCACATAGCTGCACGGCATGTACTTCAGGGCTTGGAGTACAAAGGGCTTCATGCTCTTGTGTTGGGGTCTACTTATACTTGCTACGACAATGAGTTGAATCAAACCTAGGGTTAGGAAAGCCTGTATCGTCGCTTAAGATGTGCCAAGCAAAGCTTGTCTCCCTCCTCTTCAGTTCCTGACTCTTGAAGCCTTGATTCTAGTCAAGAGCTGGTATTAGCGCAAACCGAAGCCCCAGCCTTCTATCTTCGAGAATCCATGTTCCCAGCCAGAGATGCAAACGAATGCGAAAGGTTTCAAGAGACCCATCTTTGTTACAGTTCATGCTGCAAGGTTAAGAGTTTCAGGGTTTAGGGTTTTGGGGTTTAGGGTTTAGGGCCATGAGCCCCAGGTTCGGAGTTTCGCCCCTTTAGCTTTGAGGAGTCCTACAGCTACTCTTCGTCCTCGGACGAGTCGCGAAGTCGGCGCAGGAAGAAAAAGAAGAAGGAGGTTCCTGTCAGAAAGTTACGGCTTCAGTGCCCTATGTTGGGATATGTTGGAGGTTGGATGACCTTATTTTAGGGTTTAGGGTTTAGGGTTTAGGGCTTCAGGTGAAGAAAAAGAAGAAGGCCCAGGAAAAGAAGAAGAAGAGGAGCCCTTGCAGTGGTTTGGCATGGGGTGTCATCCGAGGGCATGGCTGGCACACCGGGCACACCTATGCCAAAAACATCACAGGCTGCCGGGTCCCTCATGGACCTCGGAGCTTGGCGGTTCTTCGATACCGCGAGGGTCTACGGAGTCTTGATTCTGGTGTTTAAAACCAGTTCTTGTGCCCCAGAGCCCGTCAAACATGAGGTGCATGTCAGCCATGGCATGCATGAGCAGAGATCTTGTCCGCTGTGCAGGAAGGACGGCGACTGCCCAGCCCCCAGCACACGGGAGTCAACTCCGCTCGATAGTCTAGTTAGATTAAGGCCCCTTTCTCGCCCCAGACCCAAATCTCAGATCGTCGTAGCGGTCATGGCTTGTCTGCCCCGAGTGCGACTACAAACCCAATGTTCCTACACTAAACAAAAACGATTCCCCAGACCCAAAGCAGTGAAACCCTAATCCCTTGGCCCTATAAGCCCTAACCTTCAAACCCCAAGCCCGAATTCCTAATCTCTACATACCCTACCTCCTCACCCCCCTAAACCCGTAGATCATGGTGGCACTGGATGCAACAGAAGCCTAAACCCTTCCAAAACCACAGAGGCCTCAAACGCATATGGGTAGTTGTCATAATTATGGTCCCTTTGGGGGTACCCTAAATAATAGGTGCCGTATTTTGATAAGGACCCAAAAAAGGACCATAATTTTGACAACCACCCATATCCCCAGAGGCCTCCTCGAGATCGGCAGTTCCAGTAGCGGCGACCTGGCCCCTCGACGCATCTTCAGGGCTCCCTCAGAGCCGGTTTCCCATACTACCTCTAGTGTCCATTGTAGTTCCTTTTTGGGGATAACTTATAAAACCGTTAATATATATATATATATATATATGTGGTTAAACCAGAAAAGGAACTCCAATGGATACTATAGGTATCTTAGAAATCCTTGTGATTGTTTATGGCATTTTGGTTTTCCGTCCTTAATACAGTATGTGCAAAAGAGGGCATAGGGTGCAAAGGCACTGGTACTGTAAACATCAAGGAGTTAGCTTGTAGCAACGAGGCATTCCCAAATCAATGGTGGGCGTGTAACTCGCATTCGGACAAGCATTCAGTCAACACTAACGGCGACAGCGACGGTTATACGACTCGGATGGCTTCGAAGATTACTACGTAGCACAGCTGCTGTTGATTTCTGCTATCACGATAATATCACGATTGCAATTACTATCAGCCGGTATAGTTTTCTATGCAGACCAGTCCACAAAACTCTACCAATTGCAATTCCAAGCAGTTCGCCTAACCCCTCTTGGATTGTCCGAGTGTGAGTGCCGAATCTCTAAGCCGTCAATCTGCGAAGGCAGAGCATGAGAGCGGAAACCCTGAACCCAAACCAAGCTGCGCAGGAAATCGTGGCAGAGACTTCCGGGCCGATCCTGGCGCTCGCCAACAGCACCCCTCCGGAGCCGCCAGATTCCCAATGCTTCGGGGAGATTCGAGGAGCTCGGGCTCAGAGAGGCAGAGGGTTCAAGGTTTTACAAACTTCTTGCGCGGCGGCTTCGACGGGAGGCAACACATGGTTGTACCACCCTATGTAACTTCCCAGGTACCTACTATATATGGTACTAGAGCCCCTAGGGCCCTATATAATTAGTAGGTACCTGGAGGGTTAGGGCCAGGTTGTCGTTTCCATTGTTGGTTTCACATAGGACTGCAAGTGTAGCGCTTCAGTCAGGCTTGACGTTTCGAATGCCCGGGTGAGAGAGAGACATTGAGAGAGAGGGGGGCGGGGCTGCTAAGGTTTAGGGGCCGGGCTTGGTTTCCTTGTGGCTTTTTGTTTGGCCGGGTTTTGAGATGAACCTTCGCATAAACCTTGGCCCAATTCACGGTTATGATAATTTACAGGTCAGATGGCCAGTCACTGTCAATGTTGTGAGGTTGGTGCATACCTACAGTCAACAATGGGGTTTGTCAGTGGCAGAGGTGCTACTGCTGCCACGGGGTGCCGCACGAAAAGAACTTTCCACGCCTTCTAGCGCAGGAGGACGTTATCAAGCCGTAACTGGCGAAGGATCTGCGATCTTTATTATCGTTTGGGGTTGGCAGTGGCCATTCGGGACTGGGCCACAGCAACCTTCAAAGACGAGAAGCAGATAGAAGCAGCTTGTTTTTGATCAGGCCCACGATGGAGACTGCTTTTGAGGAGGTGACCGATGAGCAGCGTCCCCCGGCTCAGATATGTTTTAGGACCAACCGCTTTCAGCCGCACCGCCTTATACCTTTGAGTACAAAAACTGAAAGCCAGAGAGGGATTCCAAAATTGCACAGTTTCCCTTCTAACTTCTTACACCACGTCTCCAAATGGCTTGGAGCCACTTGTACCAGCAAGAATTCTGAAGGTTTTCAACGCAACCTTATAAGACCCACCAATTACATGACAAGACCCTATTCAACACCTTATGGCAAGTCTAGACGCAAGGACGCAAGCGATACCCTGACAAGCCCTTCTGACCACCCGGAACCCAGCCTAAAGGCGAGAAGCAACGACGCCGCTTGGAGCGCTTTAGAGCCGGTGGCCCAGAGTTGTTGTTGCTTCTGTTTGTTTTTTGTGTTGGAGGGGGAGGGGGGGAGTTGTTAGTGTTTTGGGTCTGTAGGCTGTAGGTGTAAGGCCTGTGAGAATCGCAGGTCTGCTTCCACGAGTATGTAGCAATCCATCGCATAGGAACGGGCACGTGATGCATGACTAAAAATACGTTGAGTGCTCCGTGTTTTTACTAGTCACGTGGTGTTGTGCCTGTGTCTTGCAACTGTGGTAACGCTGTTCTTCTCTAGAGCTCTAGAAGGTCAGTCGGTCGATCGTCATTCTGCAGCGCAAGGTCCGTCAACACTGAAACCGCACGCGTTGGTGCAACGAGCAAAGTGCCTGGCACCATGAATCCAATGAAACCCTAAAGCCACCCTAAAGCCGAAACCCGTCCTGAGGAGCCGGGTGGTCCAAGAGCCTAAACCCAAATGAGCTGTTGTGAAATCGCAAGGCGATACCACCGATACCGCTTCTTCCCTTTGAGACACCGCCCCCGAACTCCGCTTGTCGGTTAACTTACGAACTGGCTGGATATGGCCATCGGCACCAGGAGGCCTCAAATTGCTGAGTCTGAGTCCTTCGGGCTCTCAATCCCCACCCTGGTCCCCAAAAGACTTTCAACAGCGTCTTAAGTTCCTACCTATAGTCTCCATTGTAGTTTCTTTTTGGGGATACCTTATAAAATCCTTGTTATATTTTTTGGTTAAACCAAAAAAGGAACTACAATGGAGACTACAGGTATTGACAGGGATTTTTGAAAGCGTCAGAGCTTCCTTCCGTGTGCTCAGGCGATGCAAGCTGGCTTGACAGCTCGCTTCTCATTCGGCCGACTCTGTGGGTTCCTGTCATTCCCTTCCGAAACGGCCCCTGCGAGTGCTGTTCTTGTGACGGTTCGGCGCGTCACTTGCGGTTCAGACTGCATCTGCAAGTAGCCGCCTTTGGTCCAGGGCATAGGGTCGTCCGTTGCCCCAATTGATCCTGTGCAGCTCCGTGGTCCGAGGAAGGCGAGGGAGAAGGCGAAACGAAAGAGGCAACCTTGGGGTGTCGGCTCACTTGTTCCAGTAGCGGCCGTCAAGGAAGGGAGGGAGGGATACATGTCATTTTCCGATTTTGTCTGCATTGCGAGCTTCATGGTTTTTGAGTTCTGGCTGTCAGGGCTTAAGCACATGGTATCTTTGGTGCGGCAAGGCCGAGAGAGTCTGGCCGACCGTGTAGTTTCGAGATCGGAGTGCCAGGCGTGATGCCTTCCACACCCTTTCGCATTCAGATGGGCCAAAGATGCAATCCCTCAAGCTTCCCAGCCCCCAAAGCGCAAAACCCCACACTCCTGTCTAGAAGCCATGTGTTTCAACAACGCAGAAGATTCGCTCGGCGCAGGTTTACAGAGGCTTTTTCAAGGTGTCTGCAGCGATGTGTTGTTGCTGCTGACGTCCCCCTCCCGAAGTCTTCCCCCTTGTTAAATCCTACAAGCCCATGCCTATAGCCTCCATTGTAGTTCCTTATTTGGTTTAACCAATATATAATATAATATAAGGATTTTTATAAGGTATCCCCAAAAAGGAACTACAATGGAGACTATAGGTGGTTCCTGTGGTTTCAGGCCTCGACTCGCCTGGAAGTGAAGGCGCGTAGCCCGGTCTCCGGTTTGGGATTCCTTGCTTGGAGGTTCATGGGCAGTTATAAGTGGGGATAGAAGGCTCCTTTAAAGGGTTCTATAGGGTTTAGGGTTTAGGGTTCATGGGTAGTTATAAGTGGGGATATATGTCCCCTAGTATGGGTTATAAGTATAGCTACCCTACTTATAACCCCACTTGTAACTACCCATGAACCTCCCTTTTTGTGCCTGTGGCTCGAGGCTTTGCATGAGAAGGGCCCAGGCTTGGGAACCTCCTGGCTTGCTTGACCTGAGCCTCTTATACACTATGACTTAGTAGCTGAGTAGATAACCTTTAACCGCTTTAGCCTTTTGGGGCTCATATAATCCTACTATAATTGAAAAGGTTAAATTTGTTTGGGCATGTAGCATGATTCCAGCCTGTCCGGACGACATTACCACCAGAGTGTGTAATGTAGTTAGATTGTAATGCCACCACCATTTGTCCAGTTTCCGGGTCGTCAATGCAATCATCACAATACCAGAATAATTCGGTATGCCGCTATGCCGAAGAGCAGAATCAAGTTACAATGGTCCAAGGTCGTACGCTGGGGTTAGCTCGTAGCTTCCAATAATGATCTCATAATCCTGACTAGTCTGCCTCCCCAATCCCTCTCCGTTGGCCTGCTGAGGCCTCTGATGGGGACTCGGTGTTGGCCAAGCTCAGAGCACAGGCCAGAGTCTATCCGGCCATATAGTCAAGCCACGAGAATGCCCCTCAGCCAGACCCAACTTAACGCCACCCATACAGCGCCTAGCGCTGCATCCCGACAAGGTGGGAAGGGTGTGGGAAGGGTAGGCTGCATGGAGAGCGTTGGGCTGGTTCTTGTGAGAGTTATATCTACATCTGACTACAAGTCTCCAGCCTCCCAGCATTGGTTTCACTTTCACTAGCTGCCTGTTTGTAAGCATCCGGACCGGATTCAAAGCCTAAGCTTTGGTGCAGCACACTATTGCACGGGCGATCTGACCCTCCTTGTGCAGTCTCTCTCATGGAGCAGAACTAGTCGTGTGGCGCGTGTTTTTGTCGCGGCTGCGAGGCTGACAAGACAGAGGAGAAAGATGAGAAGGCACTTCGCATCGATGTACATACTATATACTCCTGCATGTAAACAGCGTTGTTCGAAAACTCCTCCCCGTGCTACAGCACTTCTACCAAGATTGTGGCCCACCCTAATCCTGAACTCTTCACTCCTAGGGAAGTCAAAGGTCTTCAGTTCAGGGTTCATCTTTCCCAGCCTGAGAGCGCCAGGAACCCGGAAATGTCACGAAGATGAGAGAGCCGTTGTCTGGATCATGTGACAGCTTTACCCCTGCTCCCCGATGCGTAGCTGGAGCCTAGCCATTAGTCTGAATGGGCTTTGAGGGTATGTTGTTATGCTTTTTGCAAAAGGCGCATTAGGGGGGGGGTTCTCAAACTTCGAGGCCCTTTAGACTCTCCGAAGGGTCAAGGACCGACATGAACGATATTTCATCGTGGGGACTCACTCAGGACGGAAGCCGAACTTAGCCCAAGCACCCATGCTGTCGTTCGCCCTTAAATAAGGGTCCAGGTACTCAAATAGTAGGGTTTCAGGTGTTAAAACCATTCAGAATATGGGATTTGGAACCTAAAACCCTACTATTTGGGTACTTGGACCCTGTGAGATTCATTTGACCAAGGCGGAAGGACAAGCAGCGGAAGACGACAAGTCTGCAACTTCCGAGGGGGAGGACGCCCCCCCCCCCCGAAAGATCCCAAATCGCCCACGACCTTCTTGAAGCCCTCAAACCTAGGTAAGTCAGTCTACTACAAGCTGTAAACAAGAACGCGGGACCCTGCCTGCCTGGAAGGATGAAGGAGAGGAAGGCGGCGGAAAGGCGCATCCAAATCATGCGCAGCTGTCTTGCAAAAATCGAGGGAACTGTCATGCTGCTTGGGATTATGATTAGGGTGTGTCCAGAGCTGGTTAGCCTCATCGACACGATAAAGCACGCAGCCTGGCCACAACAAACTAAGTATGGCGAATCTGACATTGACAACTCTGTAAGAACAGCGCGACGGCGCTGGATCCAGAACCTGCCAATCATACCTCCATCTGTTCTAATTGTGAGTAGCAATGATGAGTGCGCTGCTGCTTTCCAAGACTCCAAGACAAGAAAACCAAATGAGCAGTACACACATGTGAAGGATTTAGGCAGAAGATAAAGTGCCCATGCTACCGCTGACATCATCACCATCATCATCCATTGGCATTCATATTGCTATTGCCTTGAATGTTTATCACTGTCACGGATGTCGCGGGTTGGAGCCCTGTACTCCTTTGCCTTCTCTGCCGGCAGGCCTCCCCTGCGGCGAAGGCAGAGAAAGGCGCCCAGACCCTTGTGGATTGTGAGATTGGGTTTCGGCTAGATGAAACCGACAAGACATTGGGGCCCTGGTACACCTGAGCCGTCGGACCGTCTCGTTGCCCGCATGGGGCCGTGAATGACTCTTTAAGCACGTCCTGCAGCCCTTGCGCGCACCTTCTCAGGCGAGAAGACAGCTGCCGAAGAAGAATCCGCAGAGGAGCACATGATCCTAATTTATAAGGGAACTACCCACATGTCAACAGCCATCAATAGCCGAATGGCATGTCATTACTACATAAGTCCATATGCATATTGCTCTCGAACATCAGTGATTTGGCTCGTTTGTTTCAGATGTTGGTCTGCATGCGCAGACGTTCGAGCTTAAGGCCCCCCGTCAGCCACCCAATCTGGTAACTGCAGGGACTGCAACATACAAATCCATAACCGCTCTTGTGATTATCGTAACATCCATACATCAAAACTCTGGCGCTACTGCGACGGTACTGTCCTTCGTGGCCGCCCAGGCAAGCCGACCTAAGATATTGGCTGCTCCGTGTTTAATAAATTATATAAGCACCCTGCCGGCAGATTTCTCTCAATACCGTAGTTGCGGCGAAATAGGTCCCAGAGCCGCTTCCATATAAACCATTAATTTCGGGCTCACTGAGTCTTTGCAGTGCCCCTTTCAGATTTCATCCTCTTGAAGCCTTAGGTGCCCCGAAGCCTAGAAGAATGTAAGCTCTCAGCAAGGAAGCACATCATAAGGAAGTTAGGGCTTCAGAAACTCTCGGGACGGGGCGAGGAGCCGGCGAGATCCAAGGAAGATGAGGCTGCCACATTTGCAAGCTGTCGATGGTTTGGCCTCTTGAGCCCTGCCTTTGAGCGGACTGGCTAGACAGAACTGCCCCGCCCGGATTGTACTCGAGAGCATGCTGCTTGACGGTCGGGCGTGAACGGCCTGACCGATATTGCTTGCGCGGTGTACGAAGGCAGAGTGTTCAAAACATAAACGTGTGCTCCTGGGGGATGAAAAAGTGATGGAACCTAGATGGGTGAAGGTAGGAGTATGTTGGAGTGATGGGAAGCAGATGCTGACGCTATCCTCGCACATGAATGAAGCGACGTTCCGGCAATTGCGGAATCATGATGCGATCAGCCTTGGTGCTGGGGGGGTTATGTCACTTCCACGACCTCTGCGGCCAGCAGTGGCGAATTGACTCGATTCGCAGGCGACAGAGCCGAACGGAGAGGACAGCGCCACGTATCGGGCCCCAGCCGACCCTTTTGAGGGATTGCCACGGTGGGATTTGGGCCATCTATCTGGCTTGAGGGCTTTCAGGCAAGGCCATGGATAATGGTGGAGTCATTATCGTGGTGCGCGGACGGGCTGTTTTGACTCTTGCCTTCGGTTGCCTTGCAAGGTGGGTTGTCCCAGAGGGACCTGCTCCAAATATGCCTAAAGGCCTCCGGCTGATAGCATTGCAGGAGTTCACAAGTTTCAAGTTTCCACCTCAAAAGTCTGTCTAAAGGCCTGTGGAAAGTCACAAGTTTCAAGCTTAAAGTTAGCCAGAGATTACCAGAGGTGTCCTTCGATGGAGCGGTACCTGTTTTGTGAGATGCGATGTAGAAGTGCTGAGACCGAGACGCGAAGCAGTGCTCCGCATACCAAGGAGCTCGCCGGCGGTGCAGAGCAAGGAGCAGAATGACCAGGAGCTGCTTCCGTGAGGGTTTAGGGTTTAGGGCTTTAGGGCTTTAGGGCTTAGGGTTTAGGGTTTAGGGGTTTAGGGTTTAGGGTTTATGGAGGGGGAGCCAAAGCATACCGACGTTGATCCCTGGTTTCGAGTTGTTTTACAGTCACCCTAGGGGTCCATGTGCCCAAATAGTACATACTTTGGCCCCAAAGTACATTTGCAGGGACTACTTTAAGGCCAAAGTATATACTACTTGGGTACATGGACCCTTAGGGTAAGATTCCTGACCCTTCGCCCCCCCCCCCCCTATTTCATTCATTCCCTCAGCCCCATGGGTGTGCAGATCAGCTGTCCAGGTTGAGCTTCATGGTTCCTATGTTCTCTCCCATGCAGGTTCCGGATGTTCCGATCTGATCCTAGAATTTGTTTTGGAACGTGGCTCTTTGTTAGGAGTTCATGGTCATGATTTCACAGGGACCCGACACGTAAACCGAATCACATAGATGAATCTTTGGCAGGAGAAGAAAGCTGCCGCTCCCAGTGGCGAGGCGCTTCCAGTCCGGCTTGGCACTTTCCTTTCAGGACGAAAAAGTCAAGTCCTAACAGCTGCCCTTGCAGATGTGACGTGCTCATCTCATGCCAGAGCAGCGACCGGGATTTTGGCAGCACGGCCGTGCTTCTCCCTGCTCTGACACACATGCACAAACATACCAGAGCTGTGCGGAACTGAGCCGGCT
Organism: Symbiodinium sp. CCMP2456; assembly: GCA_905221635.1. Taxonomy (NCBI): domain Eukaryota; class Dinophyceae; order Suessiales; family Symbiodiniaceae; genus Symbiodinium; species Symbiodinium sp. CCMP2456. Next base: position 18,038 of record CAJNDV010020990.1, read on the forward strand.
CGATGCAGGCCGGTGAGGGTGACGAGGAGGCCATCTCGGGTGGGGCTGGCAAGGCTCAGAGGGGCTTCAAGCTCTAAGCTCTTTGAGATTTTGGTCGGGGGCCTGGTTTGGAGTGCTGGTCTTAACAGAATTGAAAAATAGAACCACTTCTGTCACTTTACCTTCACTGCGCTGTCACCGCACGGCCCTGGCACAGCAGCTCCCAACAACGATCAGCATCTAACACACGCCCTGGCCTGCCTGAAACTGCGAAGCACTTCCTGGCTGGCACTTTCGTTTGAACCGATCCTCAAGAAGTGCTGTCTCATGGCACGAGTGCGGTGTTATCGCAGCAGTGCTGCATGATATGTCGAAGACGCCGTGTGTGTACGCAAGAACAGACTTATTCTTGAAAGGTACCAAGCATCTTACACTCCCTTGAATCATACAGTACCATACAGTCACAAGGATCCCCACTGGAAGAGAGGTTGAACCATACCTTCTGCCAGTGTTCGACCTAAGTTTTGTATTTAGGTTGGTGAATAGACACAACAGCCAGTACTTGTGCAATGTGAGAGGCCCTCTGCAAGGCCAAGGATATCCTAGGATACTGAAGGGCCGTGCATGTTTCTTGAGGGGTTTAGGGGGTTTAGGGTTTAGGGTTTAGGGTTTCATGTTTCTTGACTTGAGGGGTTGCTCAACGGCACTTCCTGACTGACCAAGTTGGAGTGAAAGGTTACGCAGTTGCGGGTTTGGAAGCCACGTCCCTTGCCGGTTTGTTCGGCTGCGCCGGCAGTACAACCGAATGCCTGACGGCTTTGCCGATGCTGTATGGTTTGGGGACTAAGGTGCATGCCATCAGATTTTTTTCGGTCTCATGCTTTCTACTCTGCCCGTGTAGGTTCGGGTTCCGTCTGAGGCGAGCCTCGGAAATTAGTTTAGGCTTTCCTGCTGTGCCACCATCCTGGAATAACGTTGGATGTTCGGCCCTGAAGCCCTCAACACCTTCATTCAACCAAGGATGCGTAAGCATTGAACTAAACTTTAACGTGAACTGACCCCTCAACGCCATAAGCCAAACAGCAAACGCAAAAACATATCAACTCCAGAAATGAAATCTAAATCCAGAGATTGAAGACACAACACGAGCACCGACCCATGCCCCGGTACTATCAAATCGTGCACTATAATTGTTATATCGTTTCATGGTAATTTGGTATGATTGTTCTATTCAGTTAGTTATTTTCTATTGTATTATAATTCTGAAAACTTTATTGTATATCGTATCGTATGATCATAGCATGCTACATCACATTGCATTAATTCTAACATGTCATGTTATATTACCATATACTGCATGTAGAAACCATGTTTTCCAAACGGAAGCGCACACACACATAAGCATGTGCGTACATACATCGAATAAATAGATATAAATATAAATATGTAAATATATATGTATATATATATATACTATGTATACATGTACACCACATACATATGGTGTATGTATATATATATATATATACATGTCATTATTCATATGTATGACATGGTTCTTGGAGGTTTCATGGGTAGTTAAAAAGTGGGTTTATAGTTCCCGAATATGGGTTATAAGTATAGTTACCCGACTTATAACCCCAGTTATAACTACCCATGAGCCTCCAAGTATGTAATGTATGTTATGTATCAGGTTGGATCCCCGGTCGATGTAAATGAGCCCGACCTGAAGTGGGAACGCCTTGGCCTCATCTCCTACTCGTACCTCAAGGGGGGTCGCGAAGTTAATGCGGTCCGGTCACCTGTTACGGTTTGGGGGCTAGCATTTTTCTACCCCATCAGACTCATTCCTTTGGTTGGGTGTCGTCTGTGAGAGCTTGCGTTGCTGTAGTGTGCCACTGCTGGTACCACGACAAGAGTTTCTAGGGGCTGCTGCTGCTGCTACTGCTTCTCCTAAGGCTCCTGCTTCTGCTTCGCATACTGCCACTGCTACTGCTGTTATTGCTGCTACTACTACCTCTACTACTACTACTCCTGCACTACTACTACTACTACTACTACTACTACTACTACTACTACAAAGACGACGACGACTATGGCTACGACTGCCACTACTACCACTACTACCACTATGATAGACCCTGCATCGTAGGTTCGTCCTAGCCAGGCGGGAGGGAAAACTACTACTACTACTACTACTACTACTACTACTACTGCTACTGCTACTGCTACTGCTACTGCTACTGCTCCTCGTCCTCCTCCTTTTCCGCCTCCTACTACTATTTCTGCTACTACTACTACTACTACCACTACCACTACTACTACTACTACTACTACTACTACTACTTTCACTACTACACAACCACTAAGTACTACTACTACTACTACTACTACTACTACTACCGCAAAATGCAAAGATAGTATTACTACTACTAGCAATCAAAAGATTGAGAATGAGAATAAGAAGAAGAATAGCGGTATCAATAGAGTATAAAGTATGCGCCTAAGACGCGGCCGCCTAAAACACTTGGCAGCAACAGTAAGGATGCCTCTTGCTGTCATCGCAGGCCCTGACCTCCGCTGCCGAGGCCTTGGGCGGTCCGAAGCAGGCTTCGCCAATTGCTGGAAGTCGAAAACATTTTAAACTCTCCGGCTTTCTGCCAAAGGGTCTGCCTGCTTTACAGTTTGGGGTTCTGTGTTTCGAATTTGGGGGGCTTAGGCTGGAGTGTAAAAGAAGCCAGACCAAGAATATGTCCAAATTAGGAGAGTCGGAGCGCAGAGGGAGAGGCCGCGGCAGGCTCCAAAGTGAGTCGGACATTTTCGACAGCGCGGATGCGAAATGTGCGTCTCCCCTTTCGGCAACCCGCGAGCAACAGATGCCGTGCTGTGATATAGTGTAATATAGTGTGCAGTGTCTGATGCAATCTGGCATTGTTTTGGCAATCTGTACTTATTGATTGATGGCTTTATAATTCAACCCGCCCTGATTGGAACGCTTCCTGTCGCTGGCTCCACGCTCGAGGGTCTTCGCGTTTTCTCCCTCAAGTTGGCGACTTGGATGTGGCTTGCGGCTCGTGATCAAGCTGAGCACACTGACAAAAAGGTGTTGCACCAATACATGTGCGTATACATGGGTCATATGCATCTGTATATCCATGTTTGCACATGAATCACATGAGTTCATGTAGTATGTAGTATGTATGTAGTATGCATGTATGTATGTATGTATGTATGTATGTATGTATGTATGCATGTATGTATGTATGTATGTATGCATGTATGCACACTGAGTTGCATTTCACAACAACAGTTCAGGACGAGAGGACTTGGACACTGTACAACATAGACCCAGGTTCGTTGTTGACAAGTATACCAAGCCCACCAGGGCAACATGGCAATGCACCGCTGAGTGCACCGACTCAGCCCATCGTGCCCAAAGCCATGTCTGACTCCTCCTCGTCAGACTCGAGTTCCTCGTCGGAAGAGAAGAAGAAGAAAAAGAAGGACAAGAAGAAAGACAAGAAGAAAAAGGACAAAAAGAAGGACAAGAAGAAGAAAAAGGACCTGCTGACCACCTGGATTGAAGTCTGGCTTTCTGATCATGTCGCATCTTCAGCAGGAAAAGGACAAAAAGAAGAAAAAGGAGAAGAAGGACCCCTACTCCAAGACTGCCCAAGAGAAGGCCCGCTTGGAAGCCCAGCAGCGGCTCATGGGAATTGACACCAACAAGAAGGCCAAAAAGAAGAAAAAGAAGCTCCTTGACGCGATTTTGATCCCCAAGCCTGCAGCACAAGCGAGCACGGTCAAGTACGTTTGACCTCTTGAGCCTCCTGTCACGATCTCCCGTCTCTACTAGATGTCCCCATCCTGCGTAAATTTAAGGTTAGCCTGGCTTTGAATCTAGATCAGTGCCCATGCTCCTTGTATCCGTGAGCCGCTAACTACCTGTCTGCTGAGCTAGAAGATGTTGCTTCTCTCTTTCACTCGTTCTGCCTTCGTACAACTTAAGCATGCAGGCACGTTTCAACAGCCTCTCCTCTCCGAGGAAATCCTCCTCCTCGGAGTCCAGCGGCTCTGAGTCGGAGAAGGTGCGGAAGCTGCAGGACGGTGGCAAAAAATAGCTGTTATTGCTTGTTGTGTGAACCACAAACTTTAGGTTTAGGGTTTAGGTGTTGAACACTACAACATACTACTCTGGTACACCTCGAGTTCGACCCCTTCCTCCCTTCCGGAACTTGTCATGGCCCTCGCTACGACTGTTTCCCCGACCACCCCCCATGTGGTCTCGAACCAGGACCGACTGGATGACCAGACAATGAAGCGAGAAGAGGAAAAAGCTGCGGAGGCCGAGAAGGCTGCAGAGCCGGTTCCCGAGAAGTCCTGGGAGGACTATTCTCTGAAGTTTGCAACTGATGGGCGTGCTACGCACGCCAAAAGCCTAACGAAACCGCTTCGGGCATGATTTACTGGTGACCGGACTATTCGTCTGACCCTGGTTCTGAGTCGGTTCGAGTTCAACACATCGAAATGATTAAACAACACACAACAATACCCCCTGCAGTCCCCGGTCTTACCGTATTACAATACAAAAAGACTCGATAAAACTTTTTCCTAGCTCTGCTGAAACGGCTCCTGCATGAAACCCTAAACCCTATCGGTTTAGGGTTTTGGGTTTAGGGCTTAGGGTTTAGGGAACCCTAAACCCTAGGCTTGGTACACTTCTCGATTTTTGTCCCTAGGCTTTGAGTCTAAACCCTGAGCCGAGCAAGCCGTGAAGGAGATGACCTGGTCTGAGCGGGCGGCTGATGCTGCGCAGAAAGCCGAGGCTCAGGCCGTGTGGAAAGGCGCGCCCTCCCTGGGCTCAAGATGTAAATCCACATATATCCACATGTACGTACGTATATATACATATACATATATATATATATGTATGTAAAGGTATGTACTTTGTCGAGAGTGAGTGCTAAAAAATGTATATGTATGTATGTAGTATGTAAAGGTTATAGAGTTTCAGGATTGGGCTTATGGGGTTTATGATTGGCAGACCGATGTATTGCGTATAGGTCTTACTTCAGACGGCTTCTAGGGGTGCGAGGAAGACCCAGCAGCCCCTTCTCAAAAGGTAGAGCTCGCACTGTTAAGCGCCTACTTTAAGACCCGGTATTCCAAGATTTTGCGGAGCAGTTCGGGACCTGGCTTCCCAGATGCTCGAACTCTGCTTATCAATCTAACTCACCACCACTTTTATTTAGGCCATTATCATATCCATGGTGAAGGTGGTGGTCGTTGTCATATGCAGAGGCTGTGCGGCTGTGCTTTTCTCCTTTACATGCAGACAAAAACCTACCCGAAGCTTCTCTCACAGTGACTAGAGCGGCCACGGCGCAACAAATCTGGCGGGTCTATGTCTACATGTCGGAGCTAGTAGAACTGTCAGATGGTGGAAAGATGTGGAAAGGTTCAGCGATAAAGAGAGATGCATGTGCACTTACAGGCAAAGATCGGATGGACGCCACATGGGAAATGCAGGTCGCGCATGACTCTATAGCTTGGTGTGGTAGGGGCGTTAAAGGCACTGCTTGTAATCGGGCTCTGGGGTGCATATAGGTGTGTGTGTGTATAGATGTACACATGTGTATATATACATGTATATATTCATATGCATACATAGAAGTATTAGGGACTACTGTGCTTGTTATCGGAGCATGTTAGTCGCCGTTGCACCAGGTGCCTCCAGAGCAGATGCACGCCGCGCCGCAGCCAGGGCGAGTGAGGAAGTGCTCCTCCATGCGGTCGATGATGGTTTCGTTCAGACACTGCCACAGCCACGTACTCAGAGAGTGAGAAAGAGGGAAGAAGGGAAGATGAAGGTGTCCTGGGTATAGTCAGAATCATTCAACAATCATAAGAGGGTTTGGCGAGTGGAAACTCATAGTCGCACATGGTTTTGAACTGTCAGCCCATGCAACACTGGCACCTGCCTTCTGTCTGGACGAACCTTGCCTCTGAGGCGGGCAAAGTTCAATGCTGCCACTGGGACGGTCTCCCGCGGATAATGTGGCAGGCGCCCATATGTCCAGAGCGCGAGGTTTCTGGCAGGTACTTGAGCAACCCCAAAACGCGGCCATTGAAGACTCTTGTGCAGACTGCCGTGAAGACATGAATGAGTGCACCTAGCTTTGGTGCAGCCGCTGCACTCGCGGCTGACTCTGAAGACTACGGTCATCGTTTCCGGAAGAGGCGCCAGGCGGGCTGTGCAAAAGTCGAAGCTGCCGGCCGAATGACTCAGAAGCCTGCTGCATCAAGACAGCGTGAAGTCGCATGTGTGTGTTTGCCTGAAGGCTGTCCTTGCTGCCAGTCATTTGGTTCAAAGTCCACAACGCTAGGTTGCAGAGGTCACGTACCTTGTACAGCCTAAATTCGCTCGCTATGGCCGAGGCCGGCCCATCACGCTCTTCCTCTTAGCATTTGCCTCAGTCCACGCGCACTGATCAGCACTTGTAAGCGGGGAAGTTTGGCTGCCTCTTTCTTTGTCTGTCGGTGTGTAGACTGGCTTTCGGTCTCTCTCTTTCTCTCTCTGTTTCGCCTTCGCACCCGGAGGGTTTCAGTAGGTCAGAACGTGTGGCCGCCGAAACAGCTCATTGCCCTACTGTCATTTAACCCTAGCCCTAAACGCCCTAAATCGTGCTACGGGCTCAAGGTGCATTTAGCAAAATTTTGTAGGATACAAGAGCCAACAGAGCTCGCTTTCCTAATTCACGGCTATGCTGCGGCAGTCATTGCATGTGATCCTCGCCATCAGCGCCGTCTTGGCTGCTGAAGACATAGAGGTGCCCTTGCGCCAACTTCGTGGTTTGCGGGCGGAGAACAATGCTACTGACGAAGCCGCTGGCGATGCTGACGCAAGCGACATGACAGACTCGACAGCTACTTCGGCTACTACGCCGGTGGTGGCATCGAACGGCACCGTCAGCACCGACGAGGAGACTCCGGAGCCGCCTAAGGCAGAAAGCTCGGACACGGTGCAGATTTACGTGCCCGACCCATCTCAAGCCTTCGAAGACAGTGGCGACGATGGGGAGATCAGCAAAATCAACGAGACCTTGAAACAGGAGCAGAGAGAGGAGGAAGAAGGTGGCACTTGCTGCTTCAGTGGAGAGAACCCGAAAGACACCTGCGGCACCTGCTATCCGATGTCCATTGCATCCTATAAGAGCAAGTGCTCCAGAAAGAACCTCTGCCTCGGCGAGTGCAAGGGGACCTGGTGTGAAACCAAATACGTTATGAGTGCCGCTGATCCGGGCAACATGTGCAGCACAGCATTCCCTAAAGGCACTGCCGTCGGTAACAGTTACTGCGCTACGTCCAAAGACGCGTGCAGCAGCTGCAAGGGAGAATGGTGCCGAGCAGGCTATGCATCCAATTTCAAGCTTGAAGAGGACAGCTATGGTCGCGAGGAGAATGTGTACGTGCCACCAGAAGACACCAATGGCTTCTGCTGTTATCGCGGAGAGAATGGTGCAGATGGCATGTGTGGCGCCTGCGAAGATGTTGCAAAGGATTCCACATGCTCCGAAAAGGCCCGCTGTGGAGGCTGTGGTGGGACGTGGTGCCCTGGGCCCAGGTGCGTCAAAGCCTTCAAGAACAAAGCAGATCCTTGTGGAAGTGCTTTTCCCGTTTCGGGCATTGCTGCACCAGATGATTACTGCGCCCTCAACGAGAAACAATGCACGAGCTGCAAGGGTGCTTGGTGTCCAATCCCCAACATCACGTATTCCGACGGCACCGAGTACGACCCGAACAAAGCGTGGAGTGCCCATGGAGACCAGCGACTAACACCGGAGAATGAGACAGAAACTGCCGAAGCCGAGGCGGAGGTTGAGAATGAAGACACCATCTCGGACCTCTTTCCCGGCGGGCTTGCTGACCACAGCTGGCCGTGATCCTAAGCTTTTGACCTGGCCTGGAAGAGCGCATGAGTTATTTTTCCCATTGCTCATGTTCCTTTCACATTTAGAACTGCCTTTGCAAGGCAGGCAATACGCAGGCCACTGCCAGTTCAGCTCCAAAGCTGCTGGCAAACATATTTTGCTTAGAGGACCTAGATCCTCACCTGGACAGAACCCGCTTAATTCAGGCAGAAAGGACTTAGAGAGCAGGCATGTCTGACTAGTTCGGAGATGCACATAAAAAGTTCAGATCATGTTGCAGGCGTTGTCTACTCTTTCTGTCGTGGCAACTCAGCTTAGTTTTGTTTCGTCAGTTGCGGCAGTGTGCTTCTCTGTCCCTGAAAGCCGACGGCGAACCCTGCAACCTCATTTGGCTTGTCCGAGCATAAACCGTGTGAGCCGAAACCCCAAACCCCTAAACCGTCGCGGTAGTAGGATGCTAACTGTTTTCACTCCGACTGCGCTTGAGAGCTCGCCTGGATTGTCCGAGTTGTGAGAGTGTAAACCCAAACCCCCTAAACCCTGACATGGAGCCTTGCCGGCCTTGTGCGAGTGTGAGAGTCGAAACCCTGACATGCCTCGCCTGGAGTGTCCGAGTGTGAGCGCCGAAACCCTAAATCAAAATAAAACGCAATGTAATGCAATGTACAACCCGTACGATTAAATCGGTATGCCGATGCAGACCGGCTTCTGCGATGCGAACATCCATCAAATCCGCTGTACTTCGCAAGTTCCCATAATAGTAACAGTACTAGCAAGTATATTCAACGATAGTGATCCGACCCCAGTGTCGAGCTCCAAGAAGCGTCGAGCCATTCCCGATGCCAGGCCTTCAAAGCCCGCTTTGACGCAGCTTCTTGGCCTCACTTCGATACACCTTCACACCTAAAGCATGCAGATTGCGAGTGTCAGGAGCCCAACCGGGGCTAGTTTTTGGACATGGGTGGTTGTCAAAATTATGGTCCGTTTTTGGGTCCTTATGAAAATACGGCACCTATTATTTAGGGTGCCCAAAAAGGGACCATAATTTTGACAACTACCCACATTCTGGACTAGAGTTGACGGGTTTAAGGGTTTCGGGACCCTAAACCCTAAACCTTAAACCCTAAACCCTAAACCCTAAACCCTACTCCCATGCCTGCTTTTGCGAGTGTGTGAGTCGAAACCCTACTCCGAGGCTTTAGAGGAGCTCAACTTCGGCCAGCGCTGTCACAAGTTGGCTCAGCTCGGAAAGGACCGCTTGGGCTTGAGGGCGTCGGGGCCGTAATACATTTTCATGGGGTTTTGGGACATATATGGGTAGTTGTCAAAATTATGGTCCCTTTTGGGGTCCCTAAATAATAGGTGCCGTATTATAATAAGGACCCAAAAAGGGACCCTAATTTTGACAACCACCCATATGGCTACATAGTTACATTCTGGACTACAGTGGGAAGCTATAGTTATCTATTCTGTCGCCTGTAGTCCTATAGTCACCGGTGCCAGACCTACATCGAGCCGTTTCTTGCGGTGCAGAGATTTGCATGTGATACCTGTCTCCCACTTGGCCCTGGCAGCAGTTCCAATTTTTGCCAGCATGTCCAAGGACATCAAAGCTGCGCAGCCTGCAAACATCCAGGACTGGCAGTGGTTGGTGGCTGTCATGGCTCACGCTTCCCCTCTACGGCCTGATATGTTTTATGTTGCCTTCCCTGAATCCAACTTCACAAATCCCAACCTTAGCGGATGGGCTTGGATTGAAGAGGGCATCTGGCAGTTCCTTCGAAACGGCCTCAAGTTATGGGTTTAGGGTTTAGGGTTTATGTTTAGATGTCAAACATCATCGCGCATGTGGAAGACTGTTCAAGTACACGCTTGTCATGACGGGTATATGTTGATTGCAGTACTGGGTCGTGCAGGCCATTCTCGACAGCCTCTTGCCTGAGCGTGCCGCCGTTGAGCCAGGTCCTTCTGAGGCGTGAAGAAGATAAAGGATGTTTCAGGGCTGGGAGTCTAGGGGTTAAACATTGAAGCAGGGAAGGTATTCGTAGTGAAGCCATCGGTGCTATCGTATGCCAAGGACAGGTCTTGGGAGCTGCTGACCCCACGCTTCACTGAAAGACTCATTGTGCGAATTTGCATGTTCGACAAGTTGCAAACTGCACTGTCATTCATACGCTTATATAATGTCGCATGAACTGCTAGACAGGCCGGCGAATTCCTAGAGGGGGGACTTCCGGCAAATGAGCACTGAAGACACTGCGGTGAAGGCCGACAACAGCTTCAGACTATGGGAGTGGAAATCACCTAGTCAGAGAACAGTAACGAAGAGTCTTACAGTCAAAGGACGACAGCAGAAGAGGAAGCAACAACAACACCACCTTCAAGACCTAGAAAAGTCAGTTGGAAGCCGATCACTCCTTGTAGGACGGATATTGCATAGACTTCCTCCGTTGACCAGGCATTTGCAGAGAAGGCTCGGCTGATCGTCGCGAAAACGGCGGGCTGCGCAGGACCGAGTTATAATACAAGCAAGAAGAAGAGGAACAATAGTAATGATGCTAATAATATTGACCCTGCATCTTAGATCCGAGAGGGTTGGAAACAAATCTTAGATCCTTCCGCGAAGCTTCCTAGTATGAAAGAGATTTACGAATGTACGAGTACGTGCCGACATGTACCTTCGTCAGTTCGTGTGCGCACGTGCATATCGAAATCCATATATAATATGCATGTATGCATGTATGTATGTATGTATGCATGCATGTATGTCCGTATGTGCGTATGTACGAACGGAGCTAAGTACACGTAGTATAAGCCTATGTGGATATATCTGCCTGTGTAGAGATATCAAGAAATACGTAGATAGGTATAGATCAGGGGTGAAACCTTTAGAAACGACTGAAGCAGGCTACGCCAAGAAGCTCCTCGACTCGCCCTCCAAGACCGTCAGCTTCTCAGCGGCCACTGAAGGACTGACCCCGGACCTCGGCATACTGCATTCAAGTCTTCGGGTTTAGGGCCTAGGGAGTGTAGTATCGGAACTTTCATGGTTATAATTGGTGTTGTCGTTACTATTTTCACCACCTCCACCAGCACCGTAAGTAAAGAACATATTGCATACACACGTGTCTGGTCAGCTCCCACTGATGACATATGTAATGTACGTAACAAGTATGTATGTACGTATGTACGTGCATCTGCATATGTGTTTGTCTGTCTGTCTGTCTGTC
>CAJNDV010020990.1:37175-49128 GCA_905221635.1 Symbiodinium sp. CCMP2456
TATATATGTATGTATACACATGCATATATGCATGTACACATATATCTGTATAGTATATACAGATTATGACATAATCTGTATATATATATATATATATATGCAGGTACATGTCACATATACGCAATCATACATGTCGAATCCCTGTATATATATATATATGTGCGTGTGTGTATGCGTGTGTGCGTCATGCCTTTGAGGATATCGCATGTACTATTATACATGAGTGTGCATGCGCGTTCATGTCACACTTTCTCCGGAGCCGAATCCACCTATGTGTCTATCTTTACTTTTAGCTACCTACTTATTTACCTACCTACTTGTTAACCGACCTTTCTCATCCATCCATCCATCCATTCATCCACCCATCTATCCATGTACCTGTCTGTCTGTCTACTTGTCTACTTAACCTATCTATCAATCTACCTATTTCTCTATCTATCCATCTATCTATCTATCTACCTATCTATCTATCTATCTATCTACGCATCTATCCACGCATCCACCCATGCACCCATTCCGATATGCAAACATTCATAGTTGAGGGTTTTTCAGCTCCGAAACCCTGCAGCACCACAGCAACGCCAAAACCTAATCCCAAGCCGAGTCAATATGCCTGTCTTGGATTTCGAGGCTTTGACGGGCCCGGAGTCTTCTGCAGACGTCTCCGCCTTGGACTCTGACTCTGCTTCTTGGGGTTCTCTGAAACCTCAAAAGCCCTATAAAGGAGAAGCCAGGAATAAAAGATAATAAGTCAAACTCCAAATTCTGACTCTAAACTTTGGGATCCAGGAGCTCCATGCGTTCTGGTGTCGTTTGCTGCTTCGCTCATCTCTTTTTCTCTCCACCTTGTCTTGTGCCGTCTCCGGACCCTGCGCCTGTGCATGTGCTCCGGTGCTTTCAGAGTATGGGTTTAGGGTTTAGGATTTAGGGTTTAGGGTTCAGGGTTCAGTCCGTGCTGAAAAAGGGTTTAGGATTTAGGGTTTAGGGTTTAGGATTTAGGGTTTAGGGTTTAGGATTTAGGGTTTAGGGTTTAGGGTTTAGGATTTATGATGGCGTCTTGCTCTGTTGCACGGTGGCATACGAAGAAAGTATACGTAGCTTCATGAGCATAATGTAGAACCGCCGCCAAATCCCACAATGGCAGGCTTGCGGTAAGAAGCGGTGAAGAACAGAGTCCAGTTTGAGTATGGTACATATGGGATCTCCTCACTGGCAATCTATATTTACCTTCGGTTCACCGCCGCTCACTGCCCCAAAATGCCTGCTACTCTAGTACTAGACGAATATTCGTACTATTCATGCTAACACCAATACCAATACTGATACTGGCATACTACTTGGAGGTTCACGGGTAGTTATGAACGGGGTTATAAGTAGGGTAACTATACCTATAACCCATATATTGGGGGACTTATAACCCCACTTATAACTACCCCTAAACCCTAAACCCTTAACCCTATAGAACCCTATAAAGGAACCGTATAACCCCACTTATAACTACCCATGAACCTCCAAGTAGTGCTAATACCATGCCCAGAAGATGGAAGAGCTACTCCAGTCCGAGGAGGCGGGCTTCTGCCTTGCGCGTCAGGGTGGCAGCTTTGATGGTTCAGTTCAGGCTTTCTTTCGAGTCTTGGGTTTGGCAGTTTGGGGCCAAGTGAAGGAGCATAAGCATGGAATCTTAGGGGTTTAGGGTTTTTTTTGCAGGGTTTAGGGTTTAGGGTAAACTTCGAAGAACAGCCTCAAACCTCGCCCCGCCTGCTCCAAAACTTCAAGTCCTCGCCAGGGCCTGACGTTCAAAGAAAATGAGCCGCAGCCCACCAAGGTCCTCCGGCCCCACCGCGGGCTTTCAGGTCTTTCGGCCATAGGGCGTATAAGCGGTTAAAGGGTGTAGCAAGCTTCGTTTGAAAGTTGTGAACATCGCAATGTGAAGGATCAGTCTGACAGTCTGCCCCAGGCACTCATCACCATAGAACAATTAGGTTGTCATTATTCACGATTGTGGTCTCACTTTGTAGTCCAGGGGTTCAGGTAAACAAGACGTGCCTACATAAAGGAGCTTGGGATTTCTAAGGAAGGAGCGATCCGATTTTGTTTTGCCCTCGCATCCAGCGTTCCCGTCACGCGGAGGCCGCTGAAGCGAACAGCCCGGCCCAAAGCAAGGCGACTGTGGGGTTTAGGGTTTTGGGTTTTGGGTTAGTCCGGAAGACTCCAGCCCTCGTCGATGTCGTCGAGATATCGTCGTTGTAGTGCTACCAGTAGGCGAAATGAATCGGCGAGAAGAATGACAGGACGGACAAGAGGCAACAAGGAGCGATGAAAAGCCTTCGGAGGAAGAGGCGAAGGACTCGTCCTGCCAAGCCAAGGCTTTTTCAGTTCTTTGCGAGATGGCATATGGGGGTTTCCGAAAATAAGGGGTACCCTATTTTGGGGTCCTTATATTAAGGATCCTACTATTTAGGGTACTATATTAGGGTCCCCTATTTTCTGAAACCCCCATATTGGCAGTGTTAGGACTCCTATAGGGTTGACTAGGACTTTCAAACACGTTCACGGCCGGCCGCTGACATAAGAAACGAAGGCACTAGAGTGGCATGCAATCTACAGGGCTGTGGGTTGATATTTCTTCGGGCCACGCGGCCACCTGCCTAGCTCCATGACGTTTCCCATGGCTGCTCTTTCCGGGGCGTCCTGGCCCATACTGAGACCCCAGATTCTCGAAGCAGGAAGAGGAGAAGAAGAAAGAAGAAGCCACCGAGATCAAGGATGAGCTGAAGGATGAGGGGGAAGAGGCGAAGCAGGAGGCCGAGGCCAAGGAGATGAAAGCTGAAGAGGAGATGAAAGAGGAGGAGGAGGAGGAGGAGCAGGCACCCACAGACACTTGGATGGCATCCCTTTCAGATTTCTTGTTTAGAGCCCTAGCCCGGAAGGCCTCCGGACGGTTTCAGGCCTAGGGGAATTCTCAAGTGCATCCACTGGGCGTTTCAGGCGAGGCAGAAGGGACCTGACAAACTGGCCTGGCATGCCCTACTTGGAGGTTCATGGGTAGTTATAAGTGGGGTTATAAGTCCCCTAACATGGGTTATATGTATAGTTACGCTACTTGTAACCCAATGATAACTACCCACGAACCTCCAAGTACCACACACGAATGTTCCGGCATTAGTATTTAGGTCGTCAGAATTGCAACCTGACGGGGCCTGAACGCAGGTGAAAGAAGAGGTAAAGGAGGAAGACGTCGAGATGAAGGAATGTGCAGCAGAGAATTCGTTCAACTTCAGTATAAACCCCTAAGTTCCGGAGTACACGGAAAACCTGAACCGAGAGGCTCGTGTCTCAGCTCACCTCAGCCCTCCAGTCGGTCTTGTGAGCTTTGCAGAGACCCCCGTGCGCGTGGCCTTGGAGACTCCGTTTTGAGATCAGGTCACTTCGGTCTTCCTAGGTCGAGATTATAGGGTTTCGATAGGGTCTAGGATCGAGGTGTGTCTTTTTCCTCTGCCGTTATAAAGCAGGGCTCCACGAGCTCTACAAGTAGCGCAGGCCTTCATCAGGGTATTGGAGCCGAGAACTGCTCCGCACCCCGGCAGCGCTGTTCAGACGCCCACATGTCCAGAGAACCTAATACCCCTTAATTAAGGAATATACCTTAAACCATAGGGCCATAGGGGCCTTAATATTATGATTTAAAGTATATTCCTGAATTAGGGGGTATTGGGTTCTCTGGGTGTGAGAAGCACAATCCTGGCTAGAGGGTATCGACCTGCACCCCTAATTCGCAACGGCCCTGAAATGTCAATCCAGAAAACCAGCAGGGCATCAAGCACTCCGCCCCGTTCTGGAGAATCCTACCTGGCTTCGCTTTGGGTTTCGGATTCCGCTACATGTACTCTAGTGGAAATCAGTGCATGGCATGACTACTGAGTTTGCAGCCGTTTGCTTGTCTCCCCATGAAAGGACGTGAACAAGAAGATCCCCCCTAGTTTCTGTCTTTGCCTTGGGGATGTCTGGGGTTACAGTTTAGCCAGCGCATCCGAGCCCGTCGAGGCCTAGAGCTCAGCCCGAGCGTTCGGAATACTTTCTCAGCATCCGATTTCGACTGTATTTGAGGTGGCTGCTGTAGGATGGCGGCATACCCACGACATGGGCATCCATGCCGCTGGACTATCATCCAAATCCCAGTGCTGCAGTTCTTCAGTCCCCTTGAACCTAAAAATCCCTACACTCTATAAGCCCATATATAAGCCCTATACACCTAGGCCTCGCCTCCCGACTCAGTTCGCCATGGGGCAGCACTCCGCGCGTCCCAGCTGCGAGCCTCCGCAGCGTCGCACCGGCGAAGGCAGACTCCACAAAAGGTCCGAAGGTTGTTGCTTAGGGTTTAAAGGTCTGGGGTTCGGGATGTACGGTTTGGTCTCAATCATTTGGTTTCGAGTTTTTTGTTGGAACACATTCACTAAAAACATATCCTTAACTACATCTTTATGTCGACCTCTGTCTCTACTTATCTATCTATCTATCTATCTATCTATCTGTTCAATACGGATATATACGCACACACACACACACAAACAGACAGAGAGTGTTCAAGAGCTTCAGAGCCTAAATCATTTCTCGTAAACCCTGGAACCCACGACGCAAACCCTAAAACCTAGCATGCACTTTCAAGCCTAAAACCTCGTACAACCATCAACACCACATACGACCCCATGCAGGCCTGAATAAGGCCCTCCTGAAACCCCCTCTTGAAGCCCTCAAAGAGGAAAAACTCCCTCTTGAAGCCCTCTTTAAGAGGAAAAACTCCCTCTTAAAGCCCTCAAAGAGGAACCCTCCGAGGAGTCCGTAAGAGACCCGATCTTTTGCAGGCGCTGCCGAGGAGCCTCTGACGGGCTTCCTTCTTCGGCAGCTGCGGGGAGCCAGATGGGAGTGGCAGAAGGCAGCTGGGTGCTCCAGGGCCATTTCTGTGTATTTGGTGTTTAAGTTTCTTAGTTTAGAAGTGGGTTTTTTTTAAGGGTGTTTGGGTGCAAGTTAGTGTTTACATGGTTGAGAGTTTTGAACTAAAGTTTTCGGGTGGCTGAGGTACTCGCGGATCCGTGGGAGCTCCGTGCCTTCTCTTGGCCGCGGGGTCGAGAGGCGCAGTGTGGTTTGGAGGTTCACATGTAGGTATAAATGGGGATACTATAAGGGTTAGGGTTTAAGGATTTTTTGTTTAGGGTTCAGGGTTCATGGGTAGCTACGAATGGGGTTATAAGTAGTAGGGTGACTACTTGTAACCCATGTTAGGGGACTTATAACCCCGCTTAAGGCTACCCATGAACCTCCAGGTATCAGGAGGGTAGCTATACTTATGACCCATATAACAATAACTACCCATGAATCTCCAAGTGGTTTGGGGAGGATTCAAGCTTTCGGACGGGTTTAGGGGTTTTGGGGCTCAGGGGTTTAGGAGTTGTGTGGGGTTTAGAGGCCATGGGTTGATATATTTGGTTTAAATAGCGTCTTGGAATTTGAATTGAGATATTGAGTGTTCGACTGTGAGGGTAGCTCCACCCACCCACGGTTCATAAATTAGAAGCGTATGAGAATGTAGGAAGTGCTGAAGTATTGCCTGTGGCTCGCACTGCGTATCGAAAGGGCTCTTAGCTCTACCTCATCATGATAAAGAGGTCATGGGCTGCAGGAATATGATCATGCAAAATAGGACCTGAAGGGTTTTAAATTGAGGGCTTAGGGTGACACTTGTTGGGGGCTTTCAGGGCTTAAGGAGGGTTTATCTGTTGTTGTCTTGATGGCTTGGGGCTTAAAGGGCAGGGCGGAGCCATATCTATAGGGTCGCAGCTGCTTCGAAGAAAGGGCTGTTGGCTGGTCGACTTAGGGAGCCGTGCCTTTAGCTTGTGCAGGAGTCTTCTACGGCATTGTGTTTCTTTCGTTTTCTGAGCTTTTCTTCGGTGCAGTTGTTTAATTGTCTTCAACTCAGCATCCGAAAGTTGAGCCGGAGAAAACTGGGCTTCTGATTTGATGGACTGGTGGATTCATGTGCCAGGCTCGTTGCTTGTCTCCCGAATCTTGCACTTGGCTCAACTCGAGAGGGGTTGGGGTGTGGCCCTGTCCACAATGCATCCCCCTCCGTGATTGTATATATATATATATATATGATAAACACAGGCGCGCATGCAGATCGCACATGGCTGCCTTGCAGCTGTGCGCTGAGTAGATCTCGTAAGTGATGTCTGTCCTGCATGCGCGCTTCATCGGATTATGCCGCTTCTATCGAATTTGGTGGTCTCACCTGCATGGCAAGCATAGCGGCCATGCACCAGGCAGATCCATGGAGCCCCGAAGCAAAAATGCCTCTGCACCTGCTTCTGCATCCGAATATATGCATGCATGTGCATGTGTATGTATCTGCACATGCATTCACGGACGGATGGCTCGCTGGCTGGCTGGCCTTTCGGATGGGCGGATGCTTTCGGATTCAGTAGGCCAAGAACCCTCAGCAGCCCAACCTTGAACCCCCTCACCTTTCAACGTTCAGGGTCGTCAAACCTTTTTAAACGTTAGTCAGCACTGTAGTCCTTGAGAATCGGGGAATCTGAGCGTTGCTGCCCCTATCTCCAGGCAGGCTGCGTCGAGATGTCTGAAGTCGTCAAGGCGGATCGAAGTGAGATTCATACGTTTGAGGGCACTGTGGGAGCCTGTTCGGGCAACGAACGCCGAGTGGTGTTTCATTGTCTTGCTCTAATAGCTGGAAAGCATGATTCAGAGACGTAGCCGCTAGCATGAGCACAAGTCGAAGAACAGGGGGCCGTATCCCAAGAAGGGCACAGTTGTTTTGAAGCCCCTTCTCAATGCCCGCCAACCCCGTCTCATCCCTATAGCTATACTTCCAGGAATAATCCCAACAGGACCCTTTAAGCCTGTAAGACCCTAGAGGTGGAGACTCTTTGGCTCGTGGATCCGCAGGTGCCTTGCCAGGGATTTTGGGCTTCGGGTAGATGGTAAAGCGTAGTACGCAGTGGGATGCGATGCGGGCTGCGAGGAAAGCAATTCCGGAGTGTGTTCGTGAGTGTGCATTCCCATTACGGTACCCTGCCGAAGCGAGTGGCTAGTCTCTGCGAGACTCCACAGCTATTCCACAGACTTTGGTAGCTGCTCTCAGACGAAGCCACGGCACCGACGCTTGAACCAGTGGGTCCTCACGTGAGGTCTGCGTGGTGCCGCTAGGGGCCCGTGCCGAGGCGCCAAGCGGCAACTTGGCGAAGTCTGGCTCTTCCGATAAAGGTGGGGTCTTCATCCGGGGTCTGCGCTGCAGATATGACTGCAAACTGGTGCAGGATCATGTTGGATCATCGCCCAATTGAGCGCAGCATACTGGTTCTGGGTTGCTGACTGTGGGTTTTCACGCGGTCCTGTCTCGTTTGTTTTGCTGAGGTTGGCGAATTGATTACGACAGCAGAGGCTAAACCCATGGGAGCTTAAGGGCTGCTTGGACACATCTCTGCGAACTCCATTATATCAACATTTGGACTACGGAGTGCAATACGCCTTGTCCGCTCTTGCCATTGCTCACCCCCCAAAAACAATCACGACAGGTTTTTCCGTAGGCTTGACCCTCTCTCTAGGCTTCAGAATCAAACTTTCGGCCCATGGCCTCACGCCCCCCAGTTTCGTGTACATCCTAAACCCTCGTCTGCATCCAGCGATCTGAGGTGAGCCAACACCCGCAGGGTTCGCCCTGATACAGCGGAACGGCCAGGCGCGCTCCCGTCTCAGCCTCTTGCCACCGATGATGGGCTCAAGCGAATGGGCGGTCTGAGCATCTCTAGGCGAGTGTATCTACAGATTTGGGGCCCCACTCCTGCAACACCCCCTCTAAACCATCTCTGAATCTTTTAAACCCCCTCTAAACCCCTCTAAGCCCCCTGAAAACCCTAAGCCCTAAACCCCCCTCTAAAACCCCTCTAAGCCCCCTGAAAACCCTATAAGCCCTAAACCCTCCATTCCTTGCAGGAGTGGGTCTTTTGCGCTCCCTCACCTGCACTTCGGGAAGCATGGCTGGCGGCCTTCCAGGACCTCCTGACCCTGGCCAAGCAAGGCTGGAGGTTTACTTACTTATACTCTCCATTGCAGTTCCTTTTTTTGGTTTAACCAAATATATATATATATATATATATATATATTAACGAGTGTATAAGGTATCCCAAAAAGGAACTACAATGGAGACTACAGGTAGTCCCCCAATACCCAACCTTTAAACTCTTGTTGGATTCTTGTAGTTTAGTAGTAATCTGAAAGTTTAACATTTTATTTCTCTGGCTTACTGGAGAAGTAAGTTTAAGGCCCAGGGTGTTTGCCTTTCAGGTTTGGGGGTGTGGGAGCAACTACACGGAATACCCGTTCCCAGTCGAGACGTCGAAGGATGAAATTGAATAATGTAGGGGCCTTAATAATTAGAATAGGGTTTTGGGATATACTATAAGTATAATAAGGAACCCCCAAGACAGTATAGGTTACGCCCTGCTCGTTCTTGGCAAAGCCCCGAACGTGAGCTGTGGACAACACCTGTAGAGCCCTAAGTCTAAACTGAATCCTAACATCAAGCAGTAAAATTCTCTTGAACGGCGTATACAGATACAGAGAAAGAGAGAGAGGGAGAGAGAGAGAGAGACCCTATGCCCCGGAGAATATAGAATAGAATAGAGAAAGAGAGAGAGAGAGATATATATATATATGTATTTTTTTACGTACATACACGATTATATATCCATAAAACTACAGGCCCGTGAACTTCCTGAGCCCTGATGAATATCAGCCCACGAACCCCAAACCTCCTGCCCACAAGTTAAGAGAATCAAGGCGTTTCCCGACACCAGACGACCTGATATCCAAGATGCCGCCGCAGGCTTGCCGAGACCACAGGAGCAGCAGAGACCGGCCCAGGTTGTAGAAGCGACGCCTGCAGGCTAGTTTTGAGGGCTTGTGGTTTGTTTCTTGGGCTTTGGGCATCGGGTTTTTATGTCAGCACCTGACCTTTGTTTACGGATCACGGGTTTGGACTCTGCACGAGTGAGAGAGGACGGTGACAGGTCCTCCCCCTTCGAAGGGGAAAGGCCACGGAAAGGGCCCCCGCGGCCCTGCGCCGCCGCCGAAAGCCAAGGCCACCCGGGCCCGGAGCCTCGTGTTCGTTTGCTCAAGACACAAAGGCGTCCCAAATTCCGACGGCGGGTCACACTACCTGTCATTTCATCTCTGCATCCTCATTGGAAATGTCTATTGAGTCTATTGGTTTCTCTTGAATCGTGCTGCTGCGAGGTGTGTTTGCACAGGGGAGGGTGTATGTAGCTTTGGATCAGCAAGCATTAGACAAACTGAAGTTAGCCTCGATGAGGAAAGCAGAATGTCTCAACCTGGCCTGCTCATTTGTAGATGGAGTTCTTGGCACCAGATGACATGCAAGCCCTTCACACGCAAAGACTTGCGACTGGTGTCCCTCGCCCCGCAGTTAAAGAGCTTCGAACGTCTTCACAAGAACTCAGATTGTCGTCGGCTACGCCTCAGCCGGCGGGATGTGTCAGGGATGAACGGGTCCTGGTCAAGCTCCTTGTTGTAGCAGGACGAGGATGAAAGCCTTGGATCTGAAAGTTGACATTGACTGTGAACCGGTAGTTTTTTAACAGCCGTGTGCATGTTGCCGCAGGTTTTGAACTCAATCCTTGTAGTGATACGTACAGTCGCCATGAACCCCCCCGACTGCTTCGTAGCTGCTTTTCCCGGCGCGGTACGGACCGTGGACCGGGCGGTGCCGGCAAGAAGGGTGCAGGTCGCGGTGCAGGAAGTTGCCAACCGAGGCTCGTCGCAAGTTCGACAGAGTCTTTGTTTGTGGCTGCACATAGCATGTTTGTGGACCCGGATGCACTGCAAGGACAGACTTTCACTGCTCCAGCCGTCCTTGCTGCTAGCGTGGCAGCACGTCGCGCTGCCCAGCGCCGGGGTAAACAACGGTCGACTGCCTGCCGGCAGTCGCCAGCAACAGCAGTTCTGGCACCTAGGGTTCGCGAGGCGCATCCATGTCTTGATTGGCTGCTTCATGAAAAATTGCACAAACATTTTGCACGGTGTGTCCCGTCTCTCGCTTCTGTGTGGAGAAGAAGGAGAAGTCCGTAGGCACGGGAGTACGAGTACATCAGTAGTACTTAGTAGTACTTAGTAGTACTTAGTAGTAGTAGTAGTAGTAGTAGTAGTAGTAGCAGTAGTAGCAGCAGCAGCGGTAGCAGTAGCAGTAGCAGGAGCAGCAGGAGCAGCAGCAGTAGCATCATATTCAGCATCATCAGCAGTATCAGCTCGCAGTACAATCAGCGGCGCTGCTGGGGGCGGTGGTCGTGGTCGTCATCGTCGTTGTTGCCTCAGCGACATGAACTACCTAATGATCCTGCTGATGCCAAGACCCATCATGTTTTCGAGCCTCATTTTCGCTATTGGGTATCTGTTCTTAGTAGCTGAGTGAGTACACTTGAAACTTTGTGGGATAATATGATCCCTTCTAGAACTGAAATATACACTTTTTGGGGCTTATGAACTCAGCAACTATCTGTTTGTAACTTAGAAAGTGCGGCATGCCTTCGGGTTTCTGAAACTGTGACCCTCTGAATTACCTAACCTAAACTCTCAGCCGCCGCCAGCTGATAGCGTGGTATGTCATGAACTACAATGGAAATAGACCATAAACACTATAAGCTCGAAAGCCTAGACGGTGGTACGGCGATCCTACATCCAAAACGATGCTCCGTGAGAGTTTGGCGGCAAAGTCGTCAAACTCCAGACTCCACACCCCTGGTGGCCCCAAGAACCCTAAAGCCCAACACCAAGAATCCCTAAACTCTCAACCTGACCGGAACCCCTACGTCCCAGACTCCGTCTATCTCCGCTGAAACCCGCAGGTGCAGTCGTCCATGCATGACCTGCCGGATAGCCTTCGACAGGCCTTAGCCGACCTGAGACTCCAGTTTCCAGTACCAGAAATCCGGATCTCAGATCACGGCGCGTCCTTGCTGCTTTAAGGCTTAAGGATTGGTGGGCTTTGGGTATTAGGTGTTTAGCCAGGACATCTGATGTTGCAGACCCCTAAACCCTAGACCCTAAACCCGAAAACCCAAACCCTAAACCCTAACCCTAAACCCTAAACCCTAAACCCTAAACCCTAAACTCCCAAGTGCGAATGCCCGAACCCGAAACCCCGAGCCCTGTAAACCCTCAGCCACTGACAGGCTTTATCGTGTGTTGCATGTCGGCGTAGGTTCCTCTCAAGGGTTCCTCTAAATGATTTTAAGGGTGCCGGAAGCAGTTTTCAAGGTTTTGGAATTTTGCCGGGGTCCGCAACATGTATACAGTATGAAGCCGCACAAACCCCAGTCTCTGTGTTCAGGCCTCAATTGAACGAGACTTAGTATATCGTTCTGGGCGGAAGGAGTTTCCAAGAAAGGATGCCGTGAATCTGTCCTGGAATGGCATCCTGCCTGTACTCCGCAAGTTCTGCGAAGATCACATGAGACCTCGTTGAATTGTCGGTGCAGCGAATTCAGCACGGCGTCATCAGACTCACATATCCGCGGGATCGGACATCCCAAGCAAAGTGCTGGGAAACCGGTTTGCCGTTTTGATGCAGTGAGTGAGACAGACTATGTATGCCCAGCAAAATGTACAGTCTACAGTATATATGAGTATGTATGTGTATACATATATATATATATATGTAGATATGTGTATATATATATATTCTGTATATATAACTATACAACTATACACACACACAGCGGGACACAGTGAGACTGCGTTTTTGTTTGTTTTATGCACTTCCAGGGACACGAAACACAGCCAGGAATCAAAAACTAACCAACATATATATATATATACATATAGACATATTTGACACGCAAAGTATGTGTGTGTATATATATAT
>CAJNDV010020990.1:49228-59641 GCA_905221635.1 Symbiodinium sp. CCMP2456
AGGTCTCGGCCACATATATATATATACACATACATAAATATATATATATATATACATATGTATAGGTATACTCATATATAGAGATGGATATTATCGATGCGAAGTCCCCACCACCCGACCCACCTGAGCTTCCCTTTGGTAAGCATCGGAACCTGGGAGCCGGGCATTCTCAAACAAAATGCGAAGGCATGGATGCCATTCCCCCACACTTTGCAAACATAAACATATATATATATATATATATTCATATTATAAACATATGCAGTTGTATATACGTACACATATCATAAGAATCATGCTGTATGTGCGGATGATGTGTAGGAATTCACTTATAGACTTTATGATGTATTGGTATTTCGATGGCTTCTCGTGGAAGCCAGGACATGCAGAGAGTGACTTGCGCCCTGCGACCGGCTCACGGAACAAGAAAAGTTTCGGGTTCAGGACTTCCTTCGCAAACAGCGCAAGGCAAAAGGATTTGGGCGTAAGGCTTCTTTCTGAGAAGAGATTACCGCACTGGACATCTCATGACAGGACAGACATTACAGACTGAGATAACGCAACATGCGTGCACAAAGCAACATGGCAACCGACAACATGACGTATATCATCACAATCTCACAGATTTGACGTCTGGTCCCGGAAGCGTTGGATTTATGCTGTTGTCTCAGAGAGATGTCTGTTCCTGAAGAACCATATACAAGCCCAAAGGGTCTAAGTACCCATATAGTAGGTATTTTGGGCCCCAAAGTATCTACCATATTAGTACTTAGACCTTTTGGGAAGGCCAAGGGCAGACTACCGGCCGACGTCCCTGAGCCCGTAACTTCCCAGAGACTCCAATATCCCTTAATTAAGGAATATACCTTAAATCATATTAGGGATCCCTACTATAATTTAAGGTATATTCCTTAATTAAGGGATATTGGCGTCTCTGGGTTCCTGAAGCAGAGAAGAAGACCGCCTGCTTACGTCGGAGGAGGAGACAGTCGGCTCCGAAGCGAAAGCCGAGCAGACCTCCGAAGAACCGCATCTCAAAGGGTTTAGGGTTTAAGTTTAGGGTTTAGGGATGTATTGTTTTTTGTGGCTTTGGGTTTGGGGCAGTTCAGGGCTGGGGGGGTTTCGGTGGTTTGGGTCTTACGGCTTCTGGGCTAACAGACTGATGGAAGGCTGGAGCCTCTTACGAGCTTCTTGGTGTTTAGGCGTTTAGGGTTGAGGGTTGCATGGGCGCTGGCCGGCACCTCACTCCGTGCTGAAAAGGGTTTAGGGTTTAGGGCACTCTGGGGTGAGGGGCATTGAGAATGTTGGGGTTCAAAAGGGACTCCTGCAGTGTGGGACGGAACGGACTGTGGAAGTTGCTCCAGGCTTTCAAGGAGCTGATTGGGCATGTTCAGATTCATAGAGAGTCAAGGATGGGGCATGGTTGTGCTGAATCAGCCCTCGGGGGGCATTCTACGTTTCTCGGCTTGGAGATACCAGGCTTCTTGCGGATTTGGCTTGCAGGCATGAGAGCGTGTGGAGTTCTCCAGTCTTTTTCATTTTTTGTGGTAGTTTAGGTTCAAGCACTTTAGACGGAACTGTGTTTTTTTGCAAACTTTCCAGACCCCAAAGCTGTGAGCGTTTCCTTGCATTTGTCCAGCAGAACAGAACACCGCAACAGAGAAATCACTGCATCGAGACGTTGTACAAGTAGGGCTCCGCGAGCTGTAGCCAGAGAGCACTACACTGCAGTCGTCAGCAACCGTGGAAGCAGCTGCCGAAACACTACATGGGGCAGTTTGGGGTGTACGAGGACGCCCCCGAAGTTGAGCCGAAGGAAGAGGAGGAGGAAGTTGAATTGGAAGAGGCTCCGCTGGAGAAGGCCACATGCAGCTTTAGAATCTCTGAGATGCAGCTCCGACTAGAGCGACGAAATCCGAAATTGAAGGGGCCAGTCACAGCAGCCCTTATATGTAGCCTTATCACATACAGCAACCCTCATAGTACAGTTAGTTAGGTGCCCAATACATGGAATCACGTCGAGCGGCCTGTTCTGAGGCTGGACCGTTTCATGAAAGTTGCAAACAAATGATACGTTGCGAAGACAGTTGTGGATAGTTGAGCTATAAGTCTACCTGTTTAGTAGTATATGCATTGAAATCCTGAGGCAAGGTCTTACACATGTTGAAATGTTCGATACCTCGAAGAGGCAGTGGTCCCAGTCTGGCAAGCCTTTCCATCCTGAATCCGCCCTCCACTTGGAGGTTCATGGGTGTTTATAAATGGGGTTATAAGTAAGGTAACTAGACTTATAACCCATATTAGGGGACTTATAGCCCCACTTATAACTACCCATGAACCTCCAAGCAGGAGGAAGAGAAGGAGGAGGCTGCGCAGGAGAAGGATGAGGTTCCACCAGCACTCCATGAGTGCGGCATGAGGTTGCAAACACCATGTCTTCCTTGTGGCATTTTTGGGCGAGACTCTCTGCGGGCTTTCACCTACTACTTAGTGGGATGAGCAGAGGCATTGCGGCACCCAGCCTGTAGAAACTAAGCTGAAGAGACCGACTTGAAGGCAAAGGAAGCCCCGATGAAAGAAGACGCAAAAGAGGACAAGGCGGAAAAGGATGACGAAGAGGAGCCACTTGCCATCACTTGCCATGGCTTCTCGGTCCGTGGAACCAGTTGGCCAACAGTTGTTTCCAACATTCCTGACACGCTTCTTTGCACGAGCTGGCTTTAAGACCATCTTGCCGCTAGCCACGCCTCTCTCTGATGCCGCTGTTCCTGTTTTGCGGTTTTCCAGCCTCTGCGCCGGTGCAGGGTGCAAATGTCTCATCATCCCATGTTTATGTGCCACTGCGATGCGTAGAGCTGCATATTGTTGCAGCTGTGCGGGATGCTTAAAATTTGGATGAATTATCACTGTAAAGCTTCACTCTTGAACCCTGAACTCAAGCTATGCATTGAGCTGGTTCCATGTGCAAAGCACAATACCTTGTCCTAGGTCTCTCACTAAAGGTTCTTCTGGCCTTAAAGGGCCGGGCAGCACCTGGAGTCCTAGAGGACGAAATGGCCAACTTCCTGGAAGGAATCGAGCAGATCGACGAGGCTGTTGCTCGGTTTTCTGTCGTTTTAATGGAGCCGACAATGTCTCCCCCATTCTCCCCCCAAAAAGGACAGGACACTGGCACCGGACTGTGACACTGGAGCTTAAAATGTGGACTGGTTCAAGACCGCAAAGGATGGACGGACTGGGCATGCACAGGAAATGACAGTAGTGGCACGCAAGTACATGTCTACACTGCTACAGCAACAACAGGGCCGGAAGTGAGAAGACCAATCGCATTTCTACTTTGTCACGGTCAGTGGCGGTAGCAGTCGTGTCTTTGCGGTGGTGACGGTAGCCGTCGTCATCGTCGTCGCCGCCCGGACAGGTGTAGTGGTCGTGACCTGGCAACGTCAACAGCCATGTGAATAGCAGCTTGAATAGCAGCAGCAATGGGAGCAGTGGTGGCAAAAAAGAGTTGGCAGAATTTTCGCAAAAGCGTGTGGCGGTCTTGGAATGGTGTCGCTGGTCGTAGTCGTCGTCTCTTCCTCATTCTTCAGGAAGAGCGCAGCAACTAGGACAGCCACTATTGTGGCCACATGTGGCCACCTCTGATTGTATCGCTACCACAGCTAGCCAAACCACCACACGGCAACTGCGGCTGCCGTCTTAGTCTTACTAGTACCGCTCTGCCGCTCTGTGGCTTCTCCTGCTGCGAAGACGATTTCCAGCACGGCTGAAACACTGCTGCTCCTGCTACTGCCACGACAGCAACAGCACCAGCACCGCCACCACCACCGGCGCCGCCGCCGCCACCGTCACCACCACCAGCATGACCACCACCACCGCCGCCACAACCAGCACCAGCACCGCCACTGCCACCACCGCCACCACCACCACCACCACCACCCCACCACCACCACCACCGCCACCGCCACCGCCACCGCCACCACCACCACCACCACCAAACAGCAGCTACTTCTAATCCTTCTTCGGCTGCCGCTGCAGCAAGACGTATCGATAGTCCTAGTTCTGCGACAATACAGCTGCTGCAAGTACCGCGGCAACAGCTTCGGCTACTGCACGGCAGAAGCCTGTAAGAAGAGGATCGGACAGTAGCTCGTTTCAATGTATGGCTCCATGGCCAGATCCCCAGATACCTGCTCATGTCCATTCTCGGAGAGCTCCGGCAGGCAAAGAGCAAGGAGCCAGTCCACGAGACGGCCCCTGCAGAGAAGGCGATGGCCGCTGGCGATAGCACCGAAGAGTTTGTGCTGTGTTTTCGTAGTTGTGGTCCTTCTCTGCTCCGGTTGCTGTTGTCTGCTGTGCAGGAAGACACCAGCATGGAAGTCGACGCGGGCATCGAGGCCGGTGTGCTACGCTAGTAACTAGTACCGCTAATTCCTCTTGTGGTTTCCCTGCTTAGCCTGTGGAAACGTTACAGGCTTAGCCTGAGGAGACGCTGCAGCTCTTCTGGAGCACAACCATGCGAGCCTAAGTCCTCCAAGGTCCGTGTAGCCTCTACAAAACCCTAGAGCCGCACACTCCGAACGAAACTCCAAGTTGACGGTTGAAGGCGTCCTTGGTCAAGTCAGGGCTTATGAAAGTTTGCGATCATGCCGTAAGGACTTATAAGGGGTGGGGCTTTAGGATTTCCAACCAGGGGAAGGAATGTTTTCAATGTGCGACGGGCAACTTTCATTGGAGGGAGCGAAGCCCTGTGATTGCTCGCAAAGGTGGTCTTTTCTGGGTTGCGTGTCGCAGTTCGTGTTGTGAGGCTGCTAGAACCGACTAGGATTCGACATCGGGATGTCAGTTTTAGAAAAACCTCCTAAGACCCAACAGGCGCCGGCAGACGCAGATGCCGAGCCTCCAGAACCTATGGAGGAGGAGGAGCAGGAGGAGGAGGGGAAGGACGGGTGTGTCTAATCCTGAGGTTGAGACTTTGAAATTAGATGTTTGGCTCATTAGAGCTTTTCGGAACGCCACACAATGGGGGGAGGGGGCATGCCGTTCGTGGTTGGTAGTGCCTGAGTTGCATTCGCCGGAAGAGTGCTCACTGTATGCCCAAAAAGCCAAGCTATAATACTGTAGTGCTACATAGCACCGTGTCCAGTTGGCCGCCCTCAGCCTCGTAGCATGGTATTGGGCCAGCTGCACAGCAAGCCTGTAAGCGCACAGTGAAGGTTAGCTGCGGGAGTACATGCAAGGACGAACGGTGATCAGCAAGATTGATATCTATCCTGCTGCGACCAAACACTTCTGGGTTGTGGGAACGTGTGGGATTTGTGTTGCTTAAAATGCTACCTTCCCTCGTAGCTGTCGTAGCCTTTCCTGCCGGTTCCCACCTGCATACTTCCTACTCCCACTCCATGCAGCCAGATCTCTGGCTGCCCGGCCGGTGATACAACGGGTAAGGGAAGCCTACCTGATCAGCCAGTGATCAAAAGCAACCCCATAGCGCCAGGAGCCCTAAAATGGCCCTGAAACCTTCACCCCACAAGTGCCAGCCCCAAAGGGTCTAAGTACCCATATAGTAGGTATTTTGGGCCCCAAAGTATCTACCATATTAGTACTTAGACCCTTTGGGAGCTATGATAACAGATCGGCGGGGCGGGATGCTGCAAGGACGAGCCCAAGGAAGCCAGCGCAGCCCCTGATCCCACCGAGGATGAGGCGGCGGCCAGGTTTCTTCAAACCGATGTCACGGAATTTTCGGTTTAGGGTTTATAAGGTTTATGATCGAGTTTAGATGAGGGGTTTCTTCAAATCAAGAGGCTATAGTGCAGAGGTCCGTAAGGAAAGGATCCTTACTGAATTGAGTTCTATGCTGGGTCCCCTACAGTAGCCTTTAGCCTACCAGGGAGCTTGTGAAAGCGTCTGCTGACCCGGCTCGTCACGCCGCGCTCGTGCGTCATTCTACACTGCGTCGTCGTACTTGAGTTTGGCCCGAGCTTGACTGGGCATACTGCGGGCTGTATCAACGTCGACATCGCAGCAGCCCCGCGGGGCTCAGAGACTCTGCATCGTAATTCAAAAAGTGGAATGCGAGCAAAAACTACCACTCGCAGGACATGACTGCGTTTTTGCAGGGCATCGAGCAGATTGAGGACCTGCTTCCCGTAGCAGAATGGCAGTAACCTGGCTCATGAATTGTGATCACACATGCATGCGCCTGTGCTTGAGTCGACCATATAGAGTGGTACCCCCACGAACTAGTTCTCCATTTGTCGGGTGGCTGCAGGAGCAGAAACCAGATGACGCAGACAGATCTTCCGACGGGAAGGCAGGTCTCCATTTCACCACAGGCACAACACACCAAGCACGTAGTTGTGGTTGAAGAGAACTGTTTGTCATCCCGTGCATGTGGCTACATCTGTGAAAAACAGGGCGTTTCACTGCTATCATGAGGTAGCATGCGCTCAGCGTTTTTGCGAGTTGGAGGTGTTCACGGACCCATAGGAGTACAGCCAAATGTGGCGGTCAACGAGAGTACAGCCTGAACAGGCAGACGACTCGACTATCCTGGAGTGCCTCTCCCAGACAAAACTATGAGACTGGATCAATCCAGTTGCATTCAAACTGCCAGTCAGGCTCGTGACCATTGATGTAGCCAAACAACCACGCATTGAATGCAAAGGTCGGGTGAAGGCACACCCTGCGGAACCGAGGGCGGTGCCACGGAAAGCGCTGAGGTGCTCCTGTGTAGGCAAAAAGCTTCAGGGCCGACAAGGCATACAAGGATGTCCTGGGATGGTGTGACTAGGATTCTGCGGACAAGTCGATTCAGAGGGTTCAGACCTGACCGTGTGAAAGCACCTTCATATTCTAAGATGGGTATGGTTGATAACAGTAGAACTAGAATAATCACAAGAATCAGAGCCCCCTCAGCCAGAGCAGTATGCATAATGGAAGGACGACTTCGCTGCCTTCCTGGGTGCCTTGGACGATATGGAGGTCCGTGCCGTGTTCCTTAGCTTAGGGTTTAGGGTTTAGGTTTAGGGTAGGGTTTACTGTAGTCTTACCTATTCCGGGATGACTCTTCCGCAACAGATGCGTACAAGTCTTTGTTTGGAACTGAGGGTTAAAACTGTTCAGCATGTTCCGAGACAGACGGTTTTTGGTTCTCCACGCTTTTCTTATACTATGACGGAGCGCAAAGCCCTATTCTCTTTCTTAAGGCCCCAGCATTAGGTTTGTTGTCCTGGTTGTCTCGGCTGTTCTCCGAGTATAGTTGTCCGAGCTGTTGATCCCATGGGGACTTCTGCGCGAGTGCTCAAAGTTCAAAGCGTTCACAGTTTGAAGGGACCAATTTGTGAACGATCCTTGTTCATAGCTCGATCAATTATAAGGCTTAAGGACTTGAAGTATAGGTCAACCTGGACTTTCTGGCGGTTGCCCCCCCCCCCCTCCCACCCCTTAGCCTCCTGATCTTCTATCGAGAAGCACCGGCTCGCCTGAAAGCCCCGGACTTCCAAAGTCCCACCAAGCTCGGCAGCAATGCGTGCGGGAGGAGAAGAAGGATGGCAAGGCTGAAGAGGCGGACCGGAATTGAGAAATGGCCCAAAGCAGCAATGATTCAACGCTCTCGGATTGAAATAGGCTTTCGGTATGTCGATCTAGGGTACTTGCTGCTCGGAAGTGAGGGTATGGCTGCAACAGTGTGTGCGAGCTGGAGGTTTCTGGACATCTGAATGTTGGTGTCTCCTCTCAGACGGATTCAACCTTTTCTCCAGCGCCCACGATGAAATATATGATTTCCGATTCCGGTACGCTAACCACTATATCAGACTATATCCCATCTTCACTGCATTGCAGCCCGTAGCTGCAAACCGTCAAATCCTGTGCTGGGGCATCGACATGTTTCACAACATGCCGAAGCAGTGGGCTCATCGACTTCAAGCGGGTGTGCTTCGATGTCAGGTGAGACCTGCCTAAGCCTTGAAGTCTTAAAGGCAACCCCCAAAACCTTATGAAGCCTGAAACCCTAAGTTCTAAGATTCTACGTAAGCCCTAGCTAAGCCCGAAGTCCGATTGCAGGAGGCAGCAGAAGAAGGAGACGGCTTGGACGATCTGCCGGTGCGCGTTATAGGGGCACAAGAAAAGTTGATCCAAGTTGTTTTGGGATTCAGGGCTGAAGTTGCGAGCGTGTATAGGCTTTAGGGTTTTCGGCGCTGGGCTTGGGGTTTAGTTAGGGCTTTCGGTATTCGAGCTTAGGGGCTGGAGATTTTCAGGTCGATGTCTTGGGAATTTGGGCTTGGGGCGTGCAGGGATCCAAAGAGTTCGGAAAGGGATTGAGACTGTTGTGGCACTGTTCTTCACAACTGGTAAAGGACCGTCCTCCTGGTTAAGCAGATTTTTCTGTTCCTTTGGTTCTATTCGGGCATAACTAGCAGTGCTGTAGCCCGGAATTCCCAAAGGGTCTAAGTACCCATATAGTAGGTATTTTGGGCCCCAAAGTATCTACCATATTAGTACTTAGACCCTTTGGGATTGCTGCTTGCCCAAGCACCTCCAACTCGGATGATCCGAGTCCTTGCGAAGGCCTCGGTTTGATTGAATGTTTCCGTAACCCTCCAGGTACCTACTATATCGGGCCTTGGGGGCTCTAGTACCCTATATAGTAGGTACCTGGGAGGTTGGGGAAAGATGTCGAACCACAGCACGGGTTGGATGCTGTTCTCGCTTGGTTGTAGGGTTTTAAGCGGCGGTGGTCGCTGTCATTGCAGGCCGTGGAGATCAAGCGGCGCTTGCGTGCCGAAGGCAACCGTGCACCCATGCTTTTGGCTGTAATCTAGGTTTGCCTCGGGTTAGCATACTGCTTCTGCAGATCTATGACCGAGAATGAGGATTCCGAATTGAGGCACTTGGTCCCTGGAGCTATATAGGGGGACTTGGCTTCTGATGCTTGCCGCTATCTCATGCTATACACATTTTGGAAGTCTGGTCGGTTCCTTAGCAGGTGTCGAGCGAAGTTCCGGCGAGACGAACCTGCAAGTGCAAGCACGAACCCCCGACGTCCTACATTCCAAACATCCCAAGTCCTTTGTTCTGAAGAACCTTTGTCCGCAGGTGTCGCAATTCCCAAGGGCCCAGAAGACAAGGACCGCAGTTTAGGGTACCTTCTTGTTGTACGGCGCATGGATCTCCCAGTTGTGCCCACGTGCTTTTTTCGTTGTTTTCAGATGGGCTTTCGGTTGCTCGGCTGGTCGTTTGCCAGTCCGTTTGCTGGGGTTCGCTGGGTTGTGGGCTTGCAGAGATGTGCTGGCAGTGAGGCTTCCTTTCATCCCTGCAAAATGCTGTGCCCATGACTGCCTGCACACCACAATGAGAGCGCGGTAGGAGCAATGTTTCAACTTGTAGCCTTGGTTTGCCTCTCCTTTGTTATCCGGACCACAGCCCTCGTCTAGCTGCGTCTAGCTGTCTAGCATGCCCAAAGGCGTTCGTTCCTTTGACGTGTTCAGCTCAGTCGATGTCTGCAATGTCCAGAATTTAGCAGGAATTTGCCCGGCCTTTAGCAGATGATTCCATAGAAACTGCAGGTTCATCCGTTTGGATCTCTCTCTTTCCGGCATCTGTGGCGCGGTATAGCCTGATGCCTTGGCAAACTGAGGGGTCTCGAGGTGCGGGCCCCGAGGTGCAATCATACAGATGCTTAGCGGGCATGGACGTTGGTTTTTATACCAGGTAGGCAAACAGCCGAACGTATCAGCTAAGACTATAGATAGACGTGGCGTACAACTGTGCGCACGCACCTGAACATCATTGTCATCTACTTTTGTCTCCTGGTTGTCTAGACATGCCCTCTGTATGGTCGACGTCTTTTCGTTCCATCGTTCATTCCGCAGAGAGCCATGAATCAATCGTCCCCGCGCCTGCTGCCAGGAGGAGCTAGTTACACTGCTTCGAGAGGCGCGATCCATGGAGCAGTGGGGCCCGGATAGTCTATACCCTTAGTAGAGTAGGGGTCGGAATACATGGTACTACGACTTCGTCCCTTGTAGCCTCTCAACAGTCATAGCATAAAACGGCCCAAAGCTCTATACGATATACTGAAATTCTCATGTTTAAGGCCCCTATATCACGTATATTGTGTTGAGTCGTACTTACAAAGAGGATTTAGGGTTTACGGTGGCGCCTTCGTACTAAGACTTGGCACAGATGTTTGACTACGGGCAACCGACTAAGTAGACGTTTGTGTGACTCATCCTTTTGCATGTCGGACCAAAACGTGTACATGCAAGACTTGCATGGTGTAAGCATGCACCATGTAGTAAGAAATGATATGCATGACACGACATGACATGACATGTATATATATATATATATAAAACAAAGAAATAAATAAACAAATAAATAGATAACTCTATATATATATATATA
>CAJNDV010021001.1:11575-24267 GCA_905221635.1 Symbiodinium sp. CCMP2456
TAACACTTATAATCACATCTTTGTGTGTATACATCTAACCTACTTCTAAGTCTTTTCAGGCGGCTTATAACACATTTATAACCCCAGTATAACCCTCTTCTAACTTGGCTAAGTGCGATTCCTCGTCTTCGCTAACCCCCTAAACCCCTGAACCCCTAAACCCTAAACCCCCAAAACCATAAACTCTAACCCTAAACCCCTAAACACCCTAAACCCCTGAGCCACCCATGAAACCCTAAACCCTAAACCCTAAACCCCGCTCAAGAGGCCCTCGTCGCGCCGAGAGTAAACGAGCCGGGTCCCGTGGACGGCGCTTCTTTGCAGGCAGTTCAGCAGACGGGTTTATGGGGTACAGGGTTTAGGACTTCCCTAAGCGCTTAGGGTGTTGGGTTTAGGGTTTTTTTGGATTTTATTGTTTTGGGGGTCAGGGGTGGGAGTCGAGGGTTCAGGTATTTTGGGGTTTTGGGGTTTAGGGTTTCTGAGTCCAGCGACCTCTAGATTCATATAATTGTGAGTTGTAGGCGTGAGAGCTTCTACGGTGGGGTCCAGATGTGCATAATTAGTAGGTTGTGGGGGATGGGCAGGATAAAGTTGCTGTAGCGTTCAAGGAACTGGCGCCCACCATATTACACTAATAGTATATACTTCCGCCCCAAAGTACCTACAAAGGGACTGTGTTAAGGCCAAAGTAAATACTATTTCGTACAGGGACCCTTAGTGTTGTGTATATGTGTGTATACTGGCCCCTAAAAGGGGGTAGTACATGCACAGGATTTGGGTTCAGGGCTTAGGGCTTACGGCCAGAAAAGCTATGTGTGCTTGCGCGTTTTGCGTGGTTGTTCAGGTACTTGGTGTGTATTACGACCCGTTCAGGCTATAGCTTAGAGTCCAGGATTTGGAGCGTCAGGTTTACATGTTGTAAACATAGACATATAGGCTTGGGGCCGTACTTATCGTGCGAACACAAAACTTGGGTTCCCAGAAATTGAAGCCATGCTTAGTGTGAGTTATGGGGTTTTGGAGGCTCTAGAGTTTATTTAGGCGTTTAGGGTTTTGGGTCTAGGGTTTAGGGTTGAGGATTTTGTGCACCAAATCCGCGCTCACAGCCACTGCGATGGCGGACGATCCGTGGCAACAAACTAGAAGCCTAATTAGATGTCTAAATCGTAGGTTGCTGTCCCTGTGCATAGTGTATGTGTGCATGTATACCTATGTGTATATATATATATATATCTTTCTATATAACATGAAGCGTGTAAGTGGATGATATTCTGACTCTGTATATACACGACCTGAAAAAGAAGCGACTGTAGGGATGTTATAAGTGACGGACTTCTGGACAGGCGGCCGTATGTCCACTGCTCGCACTTGGCAAGAAGGGCATCGATCTTTGGAAGCTTCGATGCATGCAACTACGTTTTTTTTTGTTCAGGGTGTAGGGTTTAGGGTTTAGGGCATTGGGTTTAGGATTATTCGTGTTCTTTGGAATTGTTTCTTCTTGGTTATTGTTAGAAAACACCACGAGATTGTGCAACATGTTCTGTGTTATGATTCCAATCGAAGGGCGCTTGAGGGCTAGAGAGTTTGGTACGACCCTAAGCGCCCAACGCCTTGCCTGGGGAACCCACAGCACAAGACCCTTATGGAATTCTCAATATTCCCGAAGCCCTATTTCTACACCCTAAACTCCTAAAACCTAAACCCTATTCACAAAACCCTACACCCTAATCCCCGAAACCCTAAACCCGATTCCCAAAACCCTAGACCCTATACCCTAAACTATCCCCTAAACCCTACACCTAACCCCTAAACCCTAAACCCCACACTCTGAACCCCTAAAGCCCCTAAACCCTATATCCCCAAAAACTCCCTAAACCCTAAACCCTAAACCCTAAACCCCTAAACCCTAAACCCTAAACCCTAAACCCTAAACCCTAAAGGTTTGGGTTTCCCGCTGTATACATCGGCTCGCAGGTTGGCAACACCGGGTGTGCTGTTGGGGGTCATGCCTACATTGTGAGGGTTCAGGGTTTAGGGTTTGGGTTTTGGTTTAGGGTTTAGGGTTTAGGGTTTAGGGTTTAGGGTTTAGGGGTTCAGGGTTTAGGGCGTTCAGGGTTTAGGGCGTTCAGGGTTTAGGGTTTGGGGTTTAGGGTCTAGGGCTTTCAGGATTTAGGGTTTAGTGTGTTCAGGGGTTTAGGGTTTAGGGTTGGTAGGGTGTGGGGTTTATAGGGTTAAGGGTGTATAGTGTTTAGGGTTTAGGGTACAGGGTTTATAGGGTGCAGGGCTTATAGGGTTTAGGGTTTATCTTGTTTGCGGTTTAGGGCTTTCAGGGTTTAGGGTTCAGGGTTTCTAGGGTTTAGTGTTTAGGATCTATAGGGTGTGGAGTTTATAGGGTTTAGGGCTTATAGGGTTTATAGGGTTTAGGGTTTAGGGCTTTCAGGGTTTAGGGTTTAGGGTGTATAGTTTATAGGGCTTTGGGTTTAGGTTTCAGGGCTTCTAGGGTTTACGGTTTATAAGGTTTAGGGTTCAGGGTTTAGAGTTTAGGGTTCAGGGTTTAGGGTTTAGGGTTTAGGGTGTTCTGGGGCTTTGGGTTTAGGGTGTTCAGGGTTTAGCGTGTTCAGGGTCTAGGGTTTAGGGGTTACATGAAGACCTTTTCTTTGGCTTAGTAAGTCCACCTTGTGTGGCCTACAAAGCAAAAATGCTCCACCTATCATACGAGATGTATTCCTTAGTGGCTGAGTAGGTAACCTTTAACCTTTTGGGGCTCTTATAATCCTACTATAATTCAAAAGGTTAACCTTTTTTGGGCTAGGGTACTCAGCCCCTAGGATTCCGAGGTCGAGGTAAAATGCAGGTTCTTGATCAAAGTCTGGTTTTCATCGGCAGCCCCAGTCTGAACTGCTGGGGTTTTGCCTAGACCCGCATTGAGCCTTTCGCCACATCCTCACAGCGCATACCCTAAACCCTGAACCCCGAACACCCTAGACCCTAAACCCTGAACCCTACAACCCTCAACTCTGAACCCTGAACCCCGAACCCTAAATCCTAAAAGCCATTCCCAAAATCCTAAACCCTCAACCCTAAACCCTTAAACCCTATTCCCAACATCCTCAACCCTAAACCCAAAAACCCTAAACCCTCAAACCCTAAACCCTAAACCCGAGCTATTTCTATGTGGGCCTGGACTCAACAATGCGGCGAGCCTCTCTTCCCGGTCAGCACGGAGCTGCATCACGCAACAGTGAAAGCCAGCCTCAGCCGGAAAAGGCTGCCACTGGCAGAGAAGACTAATATAGAAGCCTAAATTATGACCCATACTATTTTGGGGGCTCCTTACTATATTTATATTTATAGTATAATGGGCCCACAAGTATTCTAAGTATTCAGGTCCTTACATTAGTGTCGCTCTGGGCACCCGTCAGAATCTGTTGGAACCGCCCTTCCTGTAAGTGCCTGTCAGCTGTCAGGCAATTTCGGATTTTCCGACAACTCCAGCCTACAAATGTTCCAAACTTACAAAACGAGAAGTATAGCAAACCCTAAACGCTATACCCTAAAGGAAGACAGGTCATCTCATCGCATGATCATCATCCCTCTAGTTAAGTTGCTTTGCTCGATGTCCATCCTTGCAGCTTGTTTCAGCTTCACCGTAAGAACCTAGGCCCTAAGCCCTGAAACCCTAAACCCTGAAACCCTAAACCCAGAAACCCTAAACCCTAAACCCCCCAGGCCAGAAGGTGTACCGCAGGGGATAGTATGCTCTTCAAGATTGTCCCTGAGCAACTATTCTATAATCTAGTCCCAAAACCCTATTCTAATTCTCAAGGCAAGATTGCCCCTGTATAGCTATTCTACAATCTAGTCCCAAAGCCCTAGACTAATTCTCAACGCCCCTGTGTTAGGGTTTCCAGTTTACAGTCTTACGGCTCAGGTTTCCAGGTCCAGAAGCCTCAACCTGTCAACCTCGAACTGACAACGCGGACCTTTAAAGGCTCAAGACTACCCGAAGCCCCCCTCAGGCCGGTAAACCTGTCCATAATAAGTGATACTGTTGATGATATAAAAATCCTGCATCACCTCAAGGATTCTAAACTATGGGAGTTATGGCATATGCCTTATTATGGGTAATGCAGGATTTATATCATCAACCGGTGCGAAGCACCTGGAGCCCCAAGTTGTGTCGGAGTTTCGCAAATTGGCACTTCCAGAGGTCCTTCCACTAAATGGTTTAGGGTCTAGGGTTTAGGGTTCAGGGTTTAGGGTGTAGGGCTTAGGGTTTAGGGTTTAGGGCGAACATACACAATTCCACCAGGGGGGCCTTTCTCTCATACTTGGCAAGCCTCATATATTTTCACTGAACCCTAAACCCTAAACCCTAAACCCTAAACCCTAAACCCTAAACCCTAAACCCCTAAACCCTAAACTTAACCCCAAGCCGTGGTCAAGGACCAGCTGCGAGAAACCCGGTCAGAGCCTCACTATTTACGTAGAAGCTTGGATAGTCGCCAACTACGGTTTAGGGTTTAGGGTTTAGGGTTTAGGGTTTAGGGTCTACTGCCCTAGGAAGCCTTAGCAAACTTTAGTCGGGTCTTGGCCTCTCCGTCATCGTACAAGTAGTTATATAGACTAAGGAACCCTAAAAGGGTTTAGGGTTTTAGTTTTGTTTTTTGAAGGCCTTTTATTTTTAGGGTTTTGGATTTAGGGTTTGAGGCCGATCATGTAGGGCTGAGGGAATTTATATTTTGCGATTGAGATGTTTCGGATTCGGCTTAAGTCAGGTTGAGAATTACAATACCGCTTTCTACAGGTGCTCTTTAAGGTTCACTATATTTTGTCTAGTTGTCTTATTTGGGTGCTTCGGGTCTGGATTGTAACGGAAGTTGGAAGAAAGCCCTGCAGCGCTCGTCCCTGAAGGCACGTTCTATGATCCCCCTCCAAGACAGAGAACACCGAAAGACATTAATGTGGACAGCACAGCTACAGAAAGTCCCTCATGTCCCCAAGCTCCTAAGATCCTCACCCTACGAGAAGTAAGCCCCTCAACCCACAGCGTTGCCAAGGAAGCCTTGGAAACTGGATCTTGCAACGGTGTTGAACCGAGTTCAATACCCAACCACGATATGCTCG
Source organism: Symbiodinium sp. CCMP2456 (assembly GCA_905221635.1). Taxonomy (NCBI): domain Eukaryota; class Dinophyceae; order Suessiales; family Symbiodiniaceae; genus Symbiodinium; species Symbiodinium sp. CCMP2456. Next base: position 16,703 of record CAJNDV010021001.1, read on the forward strand.
CCAAAGTCCAATCCAATACTCCTACGATCCGAAACCCAACCCTAATTTCTAAACTCTAAGCCCCTAAACCCGAAACCCTAATCTCTAAACCCCAAAGCCTAAACCGCAAAAGGGTAAAGGGTTTTGGGTTTTGGATTTGGGGTTTGGGGGTTTAGGCCCATCTGCTGAATCATGTCCGGTGGGAGAGACACTTGTTTGTGTCGGACGGGCTTCTCAAGCTCAACCTGTCGAATTTGAGTTTTGATTTGCACGGGCTCCGAAGCTTCGTCGACTTTCTGCCTTCGTTCTTGCAACGTCCCGACAACGGCCTCTGGGCTTTCTGCCACAAGCTGGGCATTTCCAACTGAACCAAAAACCTAACCCTAAACCCTAAACCCTAAACCCTAAACCCTAAACCCTAAACCTAAACCCTAAACCCTAAACCCTAGGGCCCCACTCCGAAACGCACCCCAGGTTCCGTTCACGGCATCCTCAGAGCAGCAGTGGCGCTGATCGAGGCGGGTCCGTGGAGGATCAGACCCACGTTTCAGGATTTGGGGTTTAGGGTTTAGGGTCGAGTGCAATGCCATAAATGCAACAAGCCCTGAGCCTTAATTAATTACGGAGTGAGGGTCTAAAACAAAAACCCGAAACTCTAAACCCAAGCCTTCGACGCTTATCAGAAGAACTTATCTGTATCCGAATGGGCTACGCCCCAAAAGCTTCCACCCTGAATCAAAGGCCGCCATGTTGAGTACTGTTTGTATCACTAGTAGTACTGTTACTGTTACCTTACTTCTGTAAGTATTATTACGACTGTTCACTACTACTACTAATACGTTTTCTGTCATTTTTATTGTTGGTTCTCTTGATATTAGTAATAATATGCAAGTATTAGTATCAGTATTCGTATTATTGTTACTATGATTATGCCGGGTTTAGGGTTCAGAGCTTGGGGCTTAGGGTTTGGGGAAAAGGGTGTAGGGCTTCGGGCTTAGGGTTGAAATCGTTATGGTTCTCGCACGTAGGGTTTAAAGAGTTTAGGGCTAACAGTTTTTTCGTTCAGGGTGCCATTGTATCCGAATTTCTTGGAATCCTAGTATCTCTTGTGCTTGGTAGTTGACTTTGCGATCCTTAGATTTCGTGTCCTATGGTGTGGCTGGAGCGGAATGCTTTCCGGATGTCTAAACATCAGGGTACCCGCAGTCATAGCTGCCGGACCTATTGTAGCCGACTTGCATAAACCCTAAACCCTTTAGCCTGTTAACGGTCCAGGCTATCAAAATATGCGCTGTGGGATCAACATCGGTTCAGCTTTTGCTGCGGTGGCGGTGAGTGCCTGGCGTTTCGAGTGTTTCCTTGTCCCAGTAAACAAAACAACCTCGAATGAAGCCCTTGGACGCCCTACAGAAGTCCACACATGTAAAGTGCACATAGAAAGCCCCTGTAAGTACAGACTTGCAAACACCCCTTGCATAATTGCTGCATAATCCTTGTCACGCCCTATGGGACCGAATCGGCCCTTTCAAGCCCTTTATCTGAACCCTAGACCCTAGACGCTAATAAACACCCAACAAGAGTCCTTTTATGCAACCACAGAGTGAACCGTGATCGAACCCCGATATATTTGGGTTTAGGGCCTAGGGCCGATCTAAAGCCTCAGACACCAAGTGCCCAAGCCCTGTACATCCGTTTGGTGTTTAGGGATTGGGGTTTAGGGTTCAATATAGGGGCCTTAATATATAGAATAGGGTTTGGGGGTATAGTATACTACAGTTATAATAAGGAGCCCCCAAAACCCTATTCTAATTATTAAGGCCCCTACATTATACTAGGAACGACGCAAACTTGCAAACTGCTGCCTTGCTGCTCCAGAGGGGCGGAATGCCTCTGGCGAAGGACTGCCAGGGGTCACCGGTCTAGAGTTTAGGGTTTAGGGTGTATGAGGGTTTAGTTAGGGTTTAGGGTCTAGAGTTTAGGGTTCAGGGTTTAGGGATTAACTTAAGAACCCAAAACCCACTTTTTTGTAGGTTCTTATTATAAGCCCTAATGTGGGATTTATAGGGACCCTACAACAAGGTAGGTTTTGGGTTCTTTTTGGCAGGACTTCTAGACTTCGATGGCTTGCATAGAAGCTCCGCAGCTGATGCAGCAGGATCCTGGGCTAAGGATGCTGCCAGATGTGTATAACCCACAGGGTCCAGGTAATGGCGTTTAGGGGGTTTGGGTTTAGGGTTTAGGGTTTAGGGCCCTAACCCTCCAGGTACCTACTATATGGGGGCCTTAGGGGCTCTAGTACGTACCCAAAATGGTAGGTACAGTACCCAGTAAAAAGTAGGTACCTGCGGTTGGGGAAGGGTCCAGGTAATGGTATAGTATATACTTTTCGGGACCAAATACCTACTAAGTAGCTACTATATTGGTACATGGACCCTTTGGGAGAGACACCATGACCCACTCTGCAAGCAGCTGAACTTTTCGTTTGTTCTTCAAAGGTTGGACCTGTCAGGGTGTCTAGGCTGGCCAGCGTAATGCTTCGATGTTTCCCTTGTCGGCGTACGGGGTCTTATTACGCATATTGTTGTGCTGTTGTTCCAAGGGCTTTGAAGGCATCAGTTTAGATGACCCGTTTTGGGCTTGATAAGTTTTAGGGCAGTTTAGGCTCCAGAGCCCCCGGCGGTGTTGATAGGTTCTGGGATGAGGGCTTCCGGTTTCAGGCTCTAGAGTTTCGAAAGCCTTTGACGAGGTATACTACCGCTGCCGTTGTTTATTGTCGGTATATAAGCCTTATAATGCGAACGGGCTTATTTAGGCTAAATGAGGTGTTCTGCGAATCGCAAGAGACCACCCGCACTTTGGCTTCAGGGCTGCAGGATTTTCGGGCTTCGGGGCTGCAGAGCTGTAGGATTTTGAGCAGGGGCATCCGGATTAAGGGCATGCTGGCATTCTGGGCTTCTAGGGTTTTGGGGCACTAAATGCTCGGAAACGCCCCCAGCTGAAGAAGCACCCAATCCTAGAGAAGACGTCCCTCCAGGCCTCCAGGATGCGTGTGGACACCTATCGAGCGTGATTTTAAGGAGAAAAAACCCCTAAAGGAGCCCTGTGCTGCTCAGAGGAAACTGTATAGATCCCGTCAAGAAACCCTGAAAGGAAGCGCTTCTGATTCCTTGGAACCCTAAACCCTAAACCCTGGAACCCTTTCGCCCTAACCCCTTAAGGCCTTAAGCCCTAAACCCTGGACCCAGGAGCCCTTCAGGGCTACTTTGGGGTTCTACAACAGGGTCCCAATGAAAAGGGTACTATAGGGCTCTATACTAGTTACTAATGGTGAAAAGGGGTATGAAGCCCTTCTGAGACCCCAGCCCCAAAACCTGAACCCTAAACCCTAAACGCTAAGCCCTAAACCCTAAGCCCAAAGCCCTAAATCCTTCAACCCCAAAACCCTAAACCCTAAATCCTAGTAAAACCCTAAGCCCTAACCCCAAAACCCTAAACCCTAAACCCTAGTAAACCCTAAACCGTAAACCCTAAGCCCGAACCCCAAAACCCTAAACCCTATAAAACCCTAAACCGTAAACCCTAGCCCCCTTAACGCTCAACCCTAACCCCTAAACCCCTAAACCCTTCGGGAACCCCCTGAACCCTTACCCTAAGGGTCCATGTACCCAAATAGTCTATACTTTGGCCTTAATGTAGTCCCTATATAGGTACTTTAGGGCCAATGTTCCACTATTAGGGTACATGGACCCTTAGGGTTAGGGTATTGAGGCCCTAAACCCTAAACCCTAAGTCCTAAACCCTAAACCCTAAGCCCTGAACCCTAAACCCAAAGCCCTGAACCCTTAGGGTATCGAGGCCCCCTGAGACCCCCAGGAGTACCAGCCCAGGGGGCCCGATCGACCGCGGCTCTCCTGGAGCTGCTCCTTGGGTTTAGGGTTTAGGGTTTAGGGTTTAGGGTTTAGGGTTTAGGGGTCTTTAGGGGTTTAGGGTTTCAGGTTTTTAGGGGGTCTTGTGGTTTGGGGGTTTAGGGTTTAGGGCTTAGGGTTTTAAGTTTAGGGTTTGGGGTTTAGGGTTTCAAGTCCAGGGTTTAGGGTTAAGGGTTCCTCGTTTTTTTTCAATTTTGGGGTTTAGGGCTTAGGGTTTCAAGTTTAGGGTTTAGGGCTTAGGGTTTCAATTTTAGGGTTTAGGGTTCAGGGTTTCAAGTTTAGGGTTTAGGGCTTAGGGTTTCAATTTTAGGGTTTGGGGTTTAGGGTTTCAAGTTTAGGGCTTAGGGTTTCAATTTTAGGGTTTAGGGTTTAGGGCTCCTTGCTTTTTCAAGTTTGGGGTTTAGGGCTTAGGGCTTCAAGTTTAGGGTTCGTGGTTTAGGGTTTAGGGTTTAGGGCTTAGGGTTTCAAGTTTAGGGTTTAGGGTTTAGGGCTTAGGGTTTCAAGTTTAGGGTTCGTGGTTTAGGGTTTAGGGTTTCGGGCTTGAGGTTTCAAGTTTAGGGTTCGTGGTTTAGGGTTTCAAGTTTAGGGTTTGGGGTTTAGGGTTTCATGTTTAGGGTTTAGGGCTTAGGGTTTCAAGTTTAGGGTTTGGGGTTTACAGTTTCAAGTGTAGGGTTTAGGGTTTAGGGTTTAGGGTGTAGGGTTCCTTGCTTTTTCAATTTTAGGGTTTAGGCCTTTGGGTTTCAAGTTTAGGATTAGGGGTTTAGGGTTTCAAGTGTAGGGTTTAGGGTTAGGGCTCCTTGCTTTTTCAACTTTAGGGAAAAGGGTTTAGGGCTGTTTGGGTTTAGGGTTTTGGGTTAAGGGTTTAGGGTTTAGGGTTGATCAGGGTCTTAGAGTTTTGGGAGGTTTAGGGTTTAGGGTTTTTCAATTTGGGTAGTTTTCTAAATTAGGGACCTTTTGAGGGGCCTTTTTTGTAAGGGTGCCGTACTTTATTGGGGACCTAGGAAGGGATCCTCATTTAGAGAACTACCCATTTAGGGTTTGGGGTTGATCAGGGTTTTAGAGTTTTAGAAGGTTTAGTGTAATAATAAGTATATGTATTCAATAAGGGTTACTGAGAGTTAGTTCGAGTTTTAGGGTTCTGGGGTTTAGGATTTAGGGCTGAGGGTGTTTAGGGGCTTTTAGGTTGTTTTGGGTTGCTGGGATTTTGGCTTTATTTGTGGCTTTAGGGTTTAGGGCTTACGGTCTTTGGTGCGTTCGTGGTATTGGGGCATTTCACGGTTTATGTTATAGGTTTTTCGGGTTTCTAGGGTGTTTAGGATCTTTAGGGTTTAAGACGTTTAGGTTTCGGGTTTTCAGGACCTTAGGATTTGGCGTTCTGGGTTTCTGGTTTTAGGGTTCAGGGATTCGGTTGTCGCGTTTCAGGGTTTAGAGGGGCTTTGAGTTCAGGGTTTAGTGACGAAGAGTTGCGGTTTAGTGTTGGAGTTCAGGGTGTCGTTTTTTGGGTTTATGCAGCCCTAGAATTGTTCAGGAGGCAGTATAATAGATTACTGAGTTACGGGAACTACGACTTGTAACCAGGGTAGTTAAAAGCACACTGCTCCACTTTGTAGGCAGCTTGGCTAGACCCTGAACTGCAGCACTTTCTGGGTTACGTTTATCCAGAAAAAGATGGTACATGGGTAGTTCTGTAGGTCCCTTTTTGAGTTCCCAATACGGCACCCTTACAAAAGCACCCTAAAGGCGAACCTGATGTAGCGAACTACCCACATGTTGGGGTCTAGGTATGTCGGTTCTTGTGATATTTGGGTTTGGGGCGCTTTCGGTTGCAGGTTAGTCATCATAACTAAGGGGTACTTGGACCTTAGCTAGGGCTTTGATTGAACATAGCAGGGCTTGGTCGTCGGTGAAGCTGTAACTCGTGTTTATGGTGTCTGAGGATCTGGTACACCTATATACTCATACCTGTCAATAGCCACAGAGATGGACACAGTGTTCTCCCTGTCTTGTTCCACGTACCTTTGCACGCCTGTGTTTTTGCATACGCACGTCACTTTGAGTTGCATATATTTACAGATGCAGATGCGTTCATGCATGCACGCATGCGGAAGCGTCTATTTAAAATGTGTGTATACATATAGATATGTGTGTGTGTGTGTGTAGCGATGTAATGGTGAATGCCAAATCCAACAAAACCATGGCAGACAAGACTCGAGCTACGAGCAGTGAATTCGGCGAGCTTCAGGCTCAAAATGATCTATCCCTAACCCCCCCCCCCCCCACAAATACCTACTATACAGGGTACTAGAGCCCCTAGGGCCCTATATAGTAGGTACCTGGGCGGTTAGGGTATGTTCCGGGCTCATGAAGGCAAGGGGTTCGTGCAAAAGCAGGGCTTCAGGGTCCCGGTTCTCGGATTGAGGGTTGTGCGCCTTCCGAAGGTGATTGGGTTGAGGATTCCATCCGACTTTTCTCAGCGAAGGCATGTGGGTGGTTGAAGGTTTTTTGCCTACAATTCTGGCTGCTGCAGGTGCGTTTTCGACTGAATCTGCTACAACAACTTAACACTACCTTTCCCCATTCCTGAACCTATATTGGGATTTTGCACCTGATGATGCCCTGTGTATAGATTTGCTCCAGCATGCTCATAAGTGGAGTGTAAAAGGGCCAAAAGACCGCAACAAACGTCCGAAACCCGCAGCCCAGCCCTAAAGAACCTGCAGCCCTAACAGCTAAAGCCATACACCCGAATGGTCGGGTTTAGGGCTTGGGGTTTAGAGAGCCCCTAAACCCTAAACCCTAAACCCTAAACCCTAAACCCCTAAACCCTAAAACCCCCCTTTTCTAGTAAGACGAGGCTTGTCCTCCTTTGCGCCTGGCGGGCAAGGCACGGCCATTGCATAGACTCGTCGTTAGGAATTCAAGGCAAGGGTTTTGGGTTTAGGGTTTAGGGTTTAGGGTTTGGGGTTTGGGGTGTAGGCATAAGTGAGGGGTTTGGGGAATGCTTGGGTTGTTTGAACAGAGACGCCTGAAGAATAACCGATAGTTCAATAGTAGCAGCTCTGCAGGGTTCCCTAATCTGATAACCGCACAAGCCCTAAACCCTATACACCCTAAACCCTCTGCACCCTAAACCCTATGCACCCTAAACCCTAAACCCTATGCGCCCTAAACCCTAGACCCTAAACCCGGGCAGGATTGGGGTGCAGCAGAGCTAAAGCAGAGGCCGCGTTACGCCAAAGAAATAAGGTTTTGCGTTTAAGGTTTAGGGTTTAGGGTCCTGTGCCCTAACAATACACATGTCAGACTCACAGCAGCTGTTTAGAAACCCCTGTAAGGCCAAAGTATGTACGATGTGTTCTTATTTATTTCGGTTTCAAATTTCAATTTCCGTAGGAAAGCATTCATATAAATAGAGACTACTAGGTCAGGGATATTGACGTCTCTTCGAAACCCATCGAGTTCGAATAATCAATAATGGCCTTATAAGCCCTAAACCCTAAACCCAGAACCCTAAACCCTGAACCCTGAACGCTAAACCCTATAAACCCTAAACCCCAAGCCCCAAACCCCAAACCCTAAACGATATGCGCCACCAGGAAGACTATGATGAAACCACCAGCGTATGGCGAACTTTCTTTGCCGCTATGGGCTCGTCTGAAG
>CAJNDV010021001.1:38891-51371 GCA_905221635.1 Symbiodinium sp. CCMP2456
ACCACTGCCACTACCACTACCACTACCACCACCACCACCACCACCACCGCCACCACCAATACACTACTACTACTACTACTACTACTACTACTACTACTACTACTACTACTACCAATACTACTACCACTACTGCTACTACTACTACTACTACTAGTACTGCTACTACTACTGCTACCTCAAACATGTCGCGCGGAAGTGAGGGCGAAAGTCCCGCCAAAGGAAAACAATAATCCGCGAAGAAACCATTTTCGGAAACATGAATAGTTACATATGTATATTCCTGTATATGTTGCATTTGTTATGTTTTGTTTTCTACAATATACAAAACTATACACACAATTCAAAAAGGCACGCATGAACTTCATATATATGTTTGTTTGCTCTATACATATGAACGCAATTCTCCTCAGGCCAGTGCCGAAGCAAGATACATTCCCCCCTGTTTTAGATGTCTCGGGAAGGTCCCAAGTTGGTTTATGTAAAGCTCCTTCACCCTACAAGCCCAGTGCTCCAAGTGCGGAACAATTGGGTGAGTCTTCGGAAGCGCAGATGTAGGCTAGGTTTTGATGGTTTGCAGGTCGGCTGAGTCATCGCGTTGTGCTGCTCCATGAACCTAAAAGCAGAGACCTTCACTCTAAAAGCTTGTGCAGGTTTTCGCATGCGATCTGGTTAAAGCCCTGGGCCAATGGGCGACTAGTGACTAGTGCTTCACCCGTACTCAGGACAGGTTCAGGTAGATTGAGAGTAGCTGCCCAACTCAGACCCATGTAGCCAGAATGCTCCACTGAAGTGTCATCCTGAACCCGAAGCCTACCCTACAAGGGGACCCTCATCTCGCGTCGAAATGAATCATAGTATACTAACACAGGTTTAAGAAGCCCCACATCAAAGCGAGGTCATCAAACCCTTCAGCATCTTATCACACAAGATGACCGTATAATCAGGCCCTACTTTACCCTACCAAAACCTACATTTTTGTCGGTTCTTAATGTAAACCCTAATATGGAATCAATAAGGACCCTACAAAAAAGTAGGTCCTGGTGGGTTAAGGTAGAACAAGACTGCAAGTCTCATGTGAATCCCGCTGCGCTGTCCTTCTGGACATATCTGCTTTCCGGGACATCCAGGCATGCCCAGGGAGCCCAGCAATGATTGAACAAGGACATCCTAGTTCTCCGTAGCCGAGCCCCTCCCTTCAAGTTTTTGGCACTGTTGACGAACCTAAAGGGTCTAAGTACTAATATGGTAGATACTTGGGGCCCAACATATCTACTATATGGGTACTTAGACACTTTGGGGAAGTACCTATAGTCTCCATTGCAGCTCAGTCTTTTGACCGACTGCGATTCCATATTAGAGGATCCTCTGCATGTGACTTGGGTAGCCCAATACAGGAGCTACAGTGGAGACATTGTGTAGTTAGGAACCCTAACCCTCCAGGTACCTACTATATAGGGCCCTAGGGGCTCTAGTACCCTATATAGTAGGTACCTGCAAGGTTAGGGGAAGGTTTCAATTTGCCTTCAAATTGTCCCTACTTCTTGTTTGGGAAGGAAGATGGTCGGTCCAATTCTTTGGGAAGGAAGATGGTCGGTCCTATTCATCTGATTCCCATGTTCGATGCATGTGCTTCCTAGTACATTTTCAGCGGTACTGCTGAAGTAAGACCCTTTAACTTGAAACTAGACTTTATAACTTTTAACCCTAAGGCATGATCGAGATCAACGCCTCCTATGTCTTGTGTGAGCATTCAAACAGAAGGAACACCGAAAGGAACCCGTAAAGCAACCCTTACAAGCACCCCACTACACGATATGCAGCTCTACAAAACCCCATGGAGGCCAACAAATCCTGCAAACTCCTGTGCCGCCGATACATGTAGGCACCGCAAGCTTGGGCTCTTGAGAGTGGCCTCGCGCGCATCTTCGTCTGTTGCTTTATGGGGGGTTTCCGAAAACAGGGGACCCTAATATAGTACCCTAAGTAGTAGGATCCTTATTAAACCCTAAACCCTAAACCCTAAACCCCAAAATGTAAGGTACCCCTTGTTTTTGGAAACTCCCACAGTATGCGGTCTCGGGCCGCTGAGATTTAAATTGCAGAAGGCTGTTGAGCACAACTTTGGGACATGTTGGTACTTTCCCTTATTTAGGGTTTAGGGTTTAGGGTTTTGTTGTACTTTCCCTTATGGGGCAGAAGAGGCTTTGTAAGAGCATTATCTGGAAGTCCGTAATAGGCTTTGCAATATAAGAACGGTGTAATCTACCCCAAAACCCTGTTCTACCCATTCAGGCTCCTACATTATGAGAAAGCTTTGGTTATAGGGCTATAGGGTTGCAAAGACTCTTGTCTAGTGACTGTTGGGGTAAGTATTAATCCAAGACCTTCTCTTGTTCAAGGGCATTACACGGGTTTTACAAATGAGGGCCTAGCCGCTCAACACAACGACCTTGGTTGTTAGTTAGAACTCGATGTTATTGGGTGTTCGAGCTTGTTTACGTTTTACAAGGGTCTGACAAGGTTTCGAAGATAGGGTCTGGATAAATAGACATGGTTTGAGGGGTACGTTGTCACGTGATTATAGGGGATTACAGGGAAATATGCACTGTTCCCCCCAAGCCTCCATGTACTTGTGTGGTATGTACTTGGGCCTTACCGTAGTTCCCTTTGTAGGGAGTGTAAGGACTGAGTATACTTATACCTAAACCCTAAACCCTAAACCCTAAACCCCTAAACCCTAAACCCCTAAAGCGTGCACGTACATGGAGCCCTAGGGGGTCTAATTTTCAGACCTTTGGGCTCGGAGAGCTCGGAGGACTTGAGAGCTGGAAAAGCTAAAGTTTATGGCTGCCCCGGGTCGAGTTTGGGGATTTGGTTTTAGGGTTGGGGTTCCGGTGCTTCGGAATGTGTTCCTGGGCTTTGTGCTTTCTATTTGCGTTCAGGGTTTGCTCAGCAGCCTGCGTCCAACCATTGATGTTGCGAGATGTCTCTGAGGGGCGCCATCCTGAAGCCGTTTATGCACCGCTCCAAGGCACTAGCAGCCCTCAAATGAGCCTAAACCCTAAACCCCTAAACCCTCAACCCTAAAACCCTAAACCCTAAACCCTGAACCCTAAGCCCTGAACCCTAAACCCTCAAGTGATTTCGGGTTCAGGCCGAGGGTTTAGGGGTTGTGAACGTACCGGAAAGTTCACCTGAAGCCAAAGCCAGCAAATTGTCGAGCCCTCCATGGCTGTGGCAGCCTTTCTGAGGCATCTTTTTTCTTCAGTTTTTCGATTAATGTCAGGGATCGGCCTCGGCTGAGAGAGCGGTTGCCTCTAAGGCGGGTATCTAGTCAGCATACGCTTCAGGAGGCATGACTTGAGAGGCTGTGTGTCAAGATGACGGCAGCTCTCGAACGAGGCGGACAGAACGTATCAAACGTTAGATTTTTGATGCGAGTCCGGAACTCACGAAACAAGGTGAGGCTTCAAACAAGCTCGTGCGGATATCACACAACTGAGCTTCAGACTGTCGCTAAACTCATGGTCTATACTGCAAGATGTGTTGCTGTGCGTGAGCCTACTCAATGTGTCCGTGTGCATACACAGGTACGGCATAAACACAGGCTAAACTGGTCAGCATAGAGGAATGTAAGACGAGCAGCCCACATCCCAAGAGCAGCCACCGTTGGGAAGTGATTAACATGGAAGCCCCAGGCGTTGCCGAATCAATATTATTCCCGTGGAGACTCCAAAAGCCTATTCTACATACTACGCCGGCCCCTCTATTCAGCGGAAGGGATAACATCTTGCTTTCTTTCAGTCCTTCACCGAAACTTGCATACTTCTGGTCCCAGTCAACCTCAATTGGGTGCCAAACAATGTTGAGGGTTGGGGGGTCTAAGGTTTAGGGATGTTTAGGGATGACATGATATGACCAGGTTGTGTGCGTTAGGGTTGCCGGTTTCCTGCGTGAAGTTTAGCTAAAACCCTGGCTCAAAATTGTTCGGTACGGTGGCATTTGCACAGACCTGACGTCTTTACTGCACAGCCCCTAGCTCGTTGAACCGTTGAACATGCGTGGCTGGTTTTACTCATCCTGGCTAGCAAACTATACAGCGACAGTGCCAGCACCATCAGCCCAGCTGAAGGGCCTCTGAGTTGCAGCTTGCGAACTTTCATCGAGTCGGTAGCATCAATCAGAACAGCGTGCATGCATACACATACACCTACACACGCAGATACACACACAGATACACACACACACACCTACACACACAGATACATACATACATGCATGCATGCATGCATGCATGCATACATACATACATACACATGCACCTGCTTATATGTATGCACATGCACAACTACATATATATATATATATATACATACATACATACATATATATGTCCACAATTATACACACACACATATTATACACACATATATATATATATATATTCATATATATATTATAAGACATGTATACATACGCATACGTACAGATGTATACAATATAATATGCACACACACACACACGTGCACACACAGGCAACCACACGCGCACACACACAGACATTCGCGCACACACGCACACACACACACACATACACACGCAGACACACACACACACACACACACACACACACACATTCGCGCACACACACACACACACACTCTCTCTCTCTCTCTTCTATCTCTCTCTCTCTCTCTCTCTCGCGACAGCGACCTTGGAAGCTAGGCTGCCCAGCTGCACTGCAAGTAGAAAAACATACAGCAGTGTGTGTAACGTGACCATACGCAACACATCGCAACACTATGTAGGTTAGGTTGATAATGTTGTAAGCCATTGCAAGCCCTGCAATCCTCACCAGTTGTAGTGAGTCGTGGCCACGGTCGACAGCTTCGCGCAGCAGCAAGAGCTAGGCAAAAGTCAAAAGGCGTCATGGTTTGAAGTACTATGTTCAAAGTCCTAGATCTATAGTGTTCGACAGTGTTCAAGATTTTGAGGGTTAGCTGTTCAGCCAAGCCGTGAGGCCGTTGATGGTGTCGCAATCGGGTGTTCGTGAAATCCTCGAGGCATACCCGCCCATGCTCCTTTCAGAGGTGTACTGTCAGGAGGCAAGAGGGGTGCAAGCGTTGGCATCGATTTTTTGCTTCGGTGGGTTCGTGCCTCGGGTTCAGTCACGGTTTTCAGCCGGCTTGACGTCCACTGCAGTTCCGTGCCCTGTGCATCGTGAATGCTTCTGCTACTTTGACGGTACTTTATTTAGATGACCTTTTTGCAGTGGACCTCATGCAAGCGTGGGCTTACTGTACAGAGGACAGGATCTTCGCGAAGAGACAGTCTCCTCTGGCCTCCTTCGCAGGGGATTCCTGAGTTCAGGGTAAATAAGGCTCAGGGAGCCTGCCAGACCTGCATCACTGAAGTGTGAAGGAGTCCGAAACACCAGAGAAGATCCGCTCCAGAGCCCAATTTCTGCCTCTTCGCCTTCTGGGGTACGGAGTTCTATGCAGGGTTTATGACATCCCAAGAGCCAAGATTCCGAGTCGTTCCCGCCCCATGCAATACGCGCAATACATTGAAGAGGCAGCGCTTGACAGCTAAACGCATTCGTGCAGTGAGCTGGTCAAAAAGGAATGCGACCAGCTTGTAGAAACTGAACCTGTGCCTTTAAGCTCCATTTGTAACTTATATTTAACCTTAAACCCTAAACCCTAAATTTAGAGAATCCCAACAGGTAATCACCAAAAAAGGAACTACAATGGAGCCTATATGGGCAATCCTATGTCCGTAGCCCCGATTACCCCGAAGCCTACATCCTAAACTTGAACGTTTAAGTCCCAGATATCAACAGTTTAGGGTTCAGGGTTTAGGGTTTAGGGTTTAGGGGTTTAGGGTGTAGGGTTAAGGGTTTAGGGCCTGCAACCCCAAACCCTAGACCATAAAACCCTACCTGGACCCTATAAAGCCTATCTTTGTCGGGCTCCGCGCTCTGATTTCCCTAGACAAGTCCTCGAAAACGTAATCTGGGCTTAAAATCAACCTTGAATCTCCAAACCCAAGATCATGCATCCGAACCTTCGACAGCACTATTCGAAGACTCTCGCAGCCTCACTCCTAGAGCATCGCTTGAGTTTAGAGGTTTAGGGCCGATAGTAGGAGTTCAGAACTTTTCAGTTAAACGCCTGTTTGAGGGCATAGAGTTTAGCATTTAGGGTTGTGGATTTGTTCCGTGTGTGTGTGTGTGTGCGTGTGTGTGTGTGTGTGTGTGTGTGTCTGGGTGGAGTTTAGGTGTGGAGCTACCCATGAACCGCACCCAAACCCCTAAACTACTGTCAGACTTAAATTAAGAGATCGGTTGAGCTGAGGTGGAGGTAGACGTGCCACACAGAGGATCAGAAGCTTAAAAGCTTAAGCCTAATGATAATGCAGACGCCTCTTGTCCCAGCAGGGGCTGACTTGGGATGTAAAGTGACGCGTTCGCCCTCGATTCTTTGCCCAAACCCTAGGCATCTAAGCTCAGCGCCTATACCCAAACCTAAGCGTCCGAAGCCGAAACGCTGGACGCGAAAGCCGCTAAAGTACATCTCATTAGGGTTTAAGAGTTTTCACTTCTAGCTGGAACTTTCAGAAAAGACCTCAGCAAGATGTCGTTTAGGATCGGTCTGTTTCCAGGGAACCTTAACCAAAGCTCCCGGAGATGTCGCACTGCCTCTAAACCAGGCATCACTCAGTTTTGGAGATACCTTTCCTTAGGGTCCATGCATCCCAGTAGCATATACTTTGGCATCAAAGCTAGTAGCCCCTGTACAAGTACTTTGAGGCGGAAAGTATATACTATTTCGATACATGGACCCATTATGGGTCCCTCCAAACAGCCCGACCAGACCTTGCGTCCCCGAACTTTCAATCCCTTCATGCAAGGATAACACAGCCCACCCACATTCCCCAAGGGTCCATGTGCAATGCAGGAAGCATGCATTTGTTTGCACCGTTCCAGTGTGTCTTGTCATATGTAGGGGCACATTGAGTTGTGAGACAGGCTGGGCAACAGTCCAGCAAAGCAACCAGAATGCGAATCTTCTGGCAAATTTTCGAGCTAACAGCAAACCGTAAAAGTGCCGAAGACCCTCGACTAAACAAAGACCTCAGGTAGCAAGACAGGATCCTGAGAGCGCAGAACCCTCCATGAAGAAGATATCTGACAAGCCTTCCTTCATTCAAGTTATCGAATGCTACTGGTTCTCTGGATGAAGCATGCAATTCCACTGCTCGCGAACCTCTCGTCGAGGTTCGACGACGACAAGGAACACGACGCTCCAACTGTTCCTGCCGAACACGTTGCCGCATTGGATGCCACCTTGGCCGAGCCTTATCTTCCTAGTGGCTGGGTTTCGGGGGCTTAGGGCGTCGGGTGACAACCCTGACCCTGATACACCCTGAAAGCCCCCAAATCGCCCCCTTAGGCCCAGACTTTAAGCTTTAACCCCCTGAACCCTGAACCCTAAACCAAACCGGTGCTTAATAAGAGCTCTCGACGCAAATTAAGCTCCCCTTACAGGGACCCTTTGTAACCGGAAACCCCCTCCCCCCGATGCTCCTAAACCCTAAACCCTAAACCCCTCGATGACAGTTAGGAGTCTAGAAACCCGTGGTTCAGGGTTTGGGGTTTAGGGTTTAGGGTCCCACGATCTAGGCAGCTGGGCTTTTCTTGCAGAGTGGTCTTGAAATTGTGTTTACATCATAGTCTTGCCTAGCTGCAGAGCTAAGAGATTGAAGCTTGTCCAGTATTTCGTTGTTACTTAGTTATTAGAGAACCGAACCTATCAGAGTCCGACAGTTTCAAAGGGAATTGAACAGGCTTCGAAGCTGGAAAGGTTGCGTGCTGAATATTGGGTTTTGAATTATCAACAAATTGTGGTTTCCCCCTTCCCCTTGTAGTCCTGCTGTACCCCAGCAGCCTC
The DNA here is from genome assembly GCA_905221635.1 of Symbiodinium sp. CCMP2456. NCBI lineage: Eukaryota > Dinophyceae > Suessiales > Symbiodiniaceae > Symbiodinium > Symbiodinium sp. CCMP2456. The sequence continues at coordinate 46,844 of CAJNDV010021001.1, forward strand.
TGATTATCGAGGTCTCTAAACCCTAAACCCTCAGCCCTCAACCATAACAACCCTAAACCCTAAACCCCGAGCTCGAGCGGTCGAGTTGGAGCGACATAAGCTTTCAGGGTTTGCAGCGCGTTACACGGGTTCAACAGCGATGTATCCCTAAACCCTGAAATAATATGGGGGGCTAAATAGTTACCTACATTAATATTTGGGGGGGTCCTTAGTATAAGTACAGTATAATTAATGGGCCCCAAAACCCTGTTCTAATTCTTAAGGCTCCGATATACCCGAAGCCCTTGAGTACATGAAGCCTTCACACTGGATCCAGAACAGCCACCCTGAACCCTAAAACCCTAAACCCTAGCAGCCAAACTCTAAGACCCTAAAACCTAAACCCAAGACCCTTAAACCCCCAAATCCCAAACCCTGAGACCCGAAACCCTAAACCGTCAACCTTCAGTTCCCAAGCCCTGAAAACCCTAAAACCCTAAACCCTAAAACCCGGGGTTGAGCCCTAAACCCTAAAACCCTAAAGCCTAAAACCCGGGGATAAGCCCTAAACCCTAAAACCCTAAAGCCCTAAAGCCTAAGCCCTAAACGCCTAAAACCTCTAAAACCCTAAGCCCTGAACCCTAAAACCCTAAGCCCTGAACACCTAAAGCCCTAAACCCTTAATCCCTAAACCCTAAAACCCTAAAACCGTAAAACCTCTAAAACCCTAAACCCTGAACCCTAAAACCCTAAAGCCCTAAACCCTAAACACCTGAAGCCCTAAAACCTCTGAAACCCTAAACCCTAAACCCTAAAACCTCTAAACACCTAAAACCTCTGAAACCCTAAAACCTCTGAAACCTTAAACCCTAAACGCTAAAACCCTAAAACCCTAAAACCCTAAACGCCTGAAGCCGGATCAGGAGTTTTACGCTGCTTCCGCCTTGGCCAATCCTTGCACCTCTCTGAGCGCCTCCGGGCAACTGGCTCTCAATTCGGTTGAGGGTTGAGGGTTTAGGGTTTTAGGGTTTAGGGTTTAGGGTTTAGGGTTTTAGGGTTTAGGGTTTAGGGTTTTAGGGTTTAGGGTTTTAGGGTTTAGGATAGTTCTCGAATTCTAGATTAGGAGTCCTTTTCGGGCTCCGTAAAGGGATCTATAAGGGATTCTATAGGGTTTGTATAAGGATACCATAAGGGTTCTGTTTGGTTATAGGGATGCCTTTTGGGGTCCTTGTTCATAAGGCTGCCGTACTATTTTGGTAACAAAAAAGACTGAGGTTTAGAGAACTATAAGTATTGGCCACGTTTTTGTTAGGAGATTTCCCTTTTCGAGTTATGAGTTCTAGGTTTAGGGTTTAGGGTTTAGGGTTTAGGGTGTAATCAGAGATCCTTCCCTCCATTCGTCCTTCCACGGCACCTAGCCTGCTCAGTGTTTGCCAAAAATGTGAAGCATATTTAGCAGGCTAGGATGTGCGGAGCGAGCTAGCATGTGCGCTCCACGAAACATTCACTACGCAATCTTACAGGAGAGAACTGGCTTTCCCAAGTTGTTGAGCGGGCTAGCAAATCTGAGTGGGCGCGTGAATCTGGGTGAATGCAGATAAGGACCGCTGATGTCAGGGAAATTTCCAAACTGAGTGCACGGCTACACTCCAATTCTGTACATTGGACCGGGTTTCTGAGCCTTCACATTGGTCACAAAGTGTGGCCCTGTGCTGAGTGTTGGCTCTAGTTTTAGGCTCTAGTTGTAGGATGTTGGAGCTGCATGCTTTGATTTTTGGAGGGCTCAGGCATTGCTTCGTTTGCCCTTACAACGAACTAAGCCGTGGTCCATGAACGACTCATTGAAAATGCTAAGCTCAAGGTCCAGGTGCTGAAAGGACTTCCGGAGAACTGGTGCCAATTCTAGGGGAGCCCAGTAGTGAGCGTTAAGCATGTGTTGATTTGCTTCCTCATTCAGAAACGAAAGCTAAGAAATAGTGCCCGTATTGTCAAGGGGATATTGTGCAACCTAGAATTGTGCATGCTTTGTTGCAACCATCTGTGTTGAAAGTTACATCCGAAACCCGATCCGGGCAGGAAGAACGAGACACCTACAGGTAAGAGGTTTTGACAAAGTTCCCATGTGTCACTGTCACAAGAGTTCATGTACCCTTTTCGCTGGTACGAAACCACAAAACATATATACCAAGTTATTAAAGCCTAAACCATGCATCCTAAACCCTAAAACGAAATCGCTCATCGTCGAAAAGCATGTCCCTGACTCATCAAGCCTTCGCGGTGGACTCTAAAATAATCCAGGCAGTCTGTCCGTCGAGTGTCTTCATGTCTTCAGTATCGAAAATTAATTGAAGATTTAGTCGATTCGCCGGGCTTCTTGGTAAGTCCGGAGCTACGGCTTGGGCTGCCGGGTGCCGAGGTGGCGATCCATGGCAGCTGGAAAGCCTTCCGGCGCGCAGACTTCATGCAGGCAAGCTCCAGCTCCATAGTTGAAGTCAGAGCTAGGGCTGAGGGCCTGAACCATACCACCACCCCCACCACCGACGCCACCACCACCACCATCATCACCATCACCACCACCACCACCACCACCACCACCACCAACACCACCACCAACAGCAACGACATCAGCATCAGCAACGGCAACACAAACAACAATGGCAGCAATAACGCCAACGGCAAGGGCAACGGTAACGGCAGCAGCAACAACAGCAGCAACAATAACGAAGACAACGGCAAGACCAGTTCAAATCCTGGAATTCCCAGTTGTAGATCCTTGCGTAGGTGCCTGGTGGATGCCTACCTGCAGGAGGATGGTGACAAGGACGAGCTGCCAAGGGAGGCAGAACACTGCTGGATGTTTGGGTCACCTGCGGTTCAACTATACTCCGAAGTCTCGACCCTGAACCCGCCCCTTTGGTACCCTAAACCCTAAACCCTGAACCCTAAATCTGAGCTTCGGGCTTCAGAGTTTCAAGATCGGGTATCGGCTTCGGGGGGATACGGGGCCAGGGCAAGTGGAAAAAACTGCGCCCAGTGTGAAATTTAGGCCTAAAGCATCTTAAGAGTTTATAGTTTAGAGTTTTAGGGTTTAGGGTTTAGGGTTTAGCAGCCTGACCCCCTAAAACCTGAAGGGCGAAGGCAGCCAGCAAGATTAGACGGCTAAGTTAGCTTGATCGTAGCGATGCGGTATGCCCGTTGCATTATATACGAACCCGGAGTAATAACCAGAAACCCCGAACCCCAAACACCCCTAGTGTAACAACCTGATTAAGAATCGCTGGCCCTGTAACACCAACATATTAGGATTCATGCAAAGAGCCCTTAGAAAACCAGGGTTGTTTTAATCAGGTTCCTATATTGGAACCTCCGCCCAAAACCTGGCAATCTCCTGACGAAGCCGGTCTTTCTAGCGTCTGGATGGGATAAAGGGAGTTCGCCAAGCAAAAGATTTAGGGTTTAGAGTCCTATACCCTTGGCTTTTCAACTCTGAATCCCTAACCCCTCAACCCTAAACCCTACTCCCCTACACCGAAACCCCTAAACCCCTGAACCCTCAATCTCCTTTGCAGGCCGTGGGCATGGCAGCGACGGCTGCCTCCCGGATGGTGGCGGAGTGTGAGCACGAAGTGTCTTCGTCAGTTTAAAGGACATTACAGGTGGGGAGTTTAGGTATATAGACCTTCTATAAGGCTCCTATAACGGTAACTACCCACTTGAAAGTTTCTTCGTCCATGTGCGGGATCGTTTTTCCCTAAGGCTTCATGTGCCCTAAGGGTTCCTTTATGGGTACCATGGCGGCTGTACGTCCGCATCCTATAGGGTTTAGGGTTTGAGCCTCCACGTACTTATTTTGTATATACTTAGTCCTTAAAGTAGCTAGATCGGACCCCGTTTACGGCCTATAGTGTGCGCCTCAACTGAGGTGCGCATGCGAGAGGAAAAGTCCGCACACAGTCTTTAACAAGGTATATACTAGATTATACTAGATGGGTACGTTACTGATTTGAAACCTTAAGGGTTTAGCTTTTGTGTAATGAGCCCGAAGTACCAAACCGTACATAGAGGAAGTCATGCCTGTATGGAACCGTGCGAAATCATAGCAAAGGCTCCTTTATAGAACCCCTAGACAGAGACCTTTACAGTGGTTTTAGTGAGGCGTAAAGCAACATCGCAACCTTTTTCGACCTCCCCGCCATCCCAGCTTCCTACCGGATCTCGAGGCTATCTTTGCCGGTCCCCTCGCCGGCCGTGTTCTGAGAAAGCTGTCGACCTTTGTGCCGCGGGCTGAAGGACTGCTACTGCTACTGCTACTACGACGACTACTACTTACTACTAGGTACTACGAAGTACTGTTAGCTATTACTACTACTGCTGCTAGTAGTACTGCTGCTGCTGCTGCTGCTGCTGCTGCTGCTACTACTACTACTACTACTGCTACTACTACTGCTGCTCCTACTACTACTACTACTACTACTACTACTACTACTACTTGTACTAGCTCTACTACGACTACTACTGATCCCTGCTTTTACAGTAAACTGTTTTGATC